>JAJONI010000259.1:0-30092 GCA_022190145.1 Pezicula rhizophila
GTTTGTTTTACCTTGATTTTAGGTAGGGAGGTATTAAAAAACCTTGTCGGATTAAAGCATTGTTTTCTCAACAAAGAAGTTTGGTAAACTAGTCATTATCTGTACTAGGAGATTAAATCTTAAGTATCCACTAGAACAAGAACAAAGATAGGTTAAAGGACTCTTCGCTAAATCTCACTTGTAAGCAAGTGAAGTGTACAGTGTATGCCAAGTCAGCCGCACATAGAGTAATCGCTGGATTTGATTAGAATAACAAAGTTAATCGGCTCTTAGTACCTTTATCGATATTGAAATCTCAATTCGTAGTTAGCGTATTAGTGAATATATAGCTTAGATGTTAAACGAGAACGAAGGGATTATCCCGCTACGCTCGTAGTTTTGTATCAACTCGGCATTATTGCCTTCTGTACTCCAATAAAATTGCGAAGTGACCTCTGCAGAGCGAGTTTTGAAGAGATTTTAGGGAGTGCATATGTAACAGTTAAGCTGTTTTACTAAGAAGTGCCATACATATATCTAGAAGAGACAAGAAGATGGGCGTTCCTTCTTCAGGTACCTCTTTCGAAGTTCAGCCCTGATTATCTAGCTGGTCGACGATTGTTTAGATTCTTTATAATACTGTAATAATAAAATATACCACTAATGTTAAGACGTCTCCACATGGCAGAACTGGCTATCTCGTCACCTTCTCGTTCTCGTTTGCGTTTACGTTTGCGTTTGCGTTCTCGGCTAAATCTACTATTCAGGTGCTATTAGATAGTGCGAAAGGCTCTCTGATGATCTACAAAAGGCTAAGCATCACTGCCAAGACGTAGAAAGGATTCTTCTTCTTTTATATGCTCCAATCTTGGTTAACTCTCGGCCCTCACAAAATGTACTCTTCGTCTCAGCTCAAAGCTCTGTGTCTGATTTCATCGATATCAGAGCTGCATCGCCCTGCCCACGCTATTCAAGCGCCTTGACACGGAGTATACCAGTTATTCAAGTCAGATAACTGAGTGTCTCTTGTCTCTTTACGCTCCGGACGAAATCAAATCCATTCAAAAGAATTAGCCACTCCCAAAGATTTGTGCCATCTGTTACCTAGAGTACGTAGGGTTAGGTATTTAGGATGAGTGCGCCTGAGCCGTCACAAATATTGCCATCAAGTCCAACATTCTCTCACCATGGGAGTGTTTATGCTGAGCCGGTTAGACAAGCAAGTGAGTTGATATACTCCATTGTTAGCCATTCTCCTCTCCGCTCAAACTTGGATGAGAATGAATTGTAAGTCCACTATGGAAGAACGCTCGTGTGCTTGAATCCTAACATATTTACATAGTCGAAGCCGCAATGAAAGTTGTGGCCTCGAATATTGCTCCTCTCCTCCCGCGACAACTCCTACGCCTCCTACACCTCCTACGCCTTTGTTAACCAGTGCACCTCATGCCCGATTTTCGGTTCCAACAAAGAGCGCTTCCCTCTCATCCGGGTTCCCATTCCATCCACGATTGTACGATCTTCAAATCACACATGATGAATGGCATCTTTTCAGCAATGACATTGTTGATGCAGCTAAACTGTCCTTCGGTGACGATTACCTGGCGTGGATGACTGGCATCACTACAGCGGCTCTAAGCACACCATTAATGCTGGTACTTGGTCCTGTAGTGGGCTATTACAGCGGGAAAAGTGTGCACAAGAAAATGGTTGTTAAGGCAGTTGGAGACAGATTGCTCCAAGAAGGGAATTTGAGATCGGTTCTGCGACGGTGGAATGAAGAAGCTTTTATGCAGAAAGGATTTCAAGTATGGTTGGAATTGCCTAGAGATACAGAAGAACTAGACAGCGGATATCTGGTTGATGAGAGGTTGGAGGGGAAAGAGCTCAAAAAGCAAAGGAAGGTGGCTAAGAAGACGGCAGAAAGGTTTCGGATTGTTGTTATTCCTCATGATCGTACAGCTTCCACCGTTGGAGCATTTAGTGGAAATGTTTGCCTGTCTGGTAGTACTCCGTCATCTCAAACAGCTCAGGATGGCGATATGGCAGAGCTACACGAAATATGTTCGGAACTTCCGGAACTTCCAGCATACACAGGTATTATTGACGACAATCTCGACACACCGTCGCCTGTATCGCCTGCATCGCCGTTTACCTATTCTGAGAGGACTGTGCTAGACTCTGAGACTGCTTTATCGGGACAATATCTTCGCCCTGCAACCCGTACGAACACTTTGGAATAGAAGTTACCAGTATTTCAAGGCAACCTGTCAGTGTGGAGACTACTTGCCATTGTTTCTTGATATTGATCAGAGCTGGCGAGTTCATGATACTGAATGTATCTTTCTTGGTGGGCTACCAGAACTAGTATGCTATGGTAGTTTCGCATAATTTACGCAGACACCATTTTAATGTAGCGGTGATATATCTTCACAGCCCACTTGTACCATTGCCCATCTTGTAGCTATGGCCCATTCCCCTCCTTGATTAAGCAAATTCCCTGCCAGCTCCTCCACAAGTCGCTTCCCTGAACGCCTTGCCCACCACATGTTGTCTAACCGGTTAAAGAGAACACCCAAATACATGAAGATTAATTGCGCCATCAGCTCGCCATTCTGAAGTTCATAGACAAATTCCTTCCCTGCTACCACCAGCCACGTCATCGCCATAGTCTTACTTATTACAAAGCAGACCTCCAACTGTGCTATAGCGCGTTCGTAAATTTCATGTAAGTAAGGATTGGTATTTCCAGTAACATCGTCATTCAGTCTTCTTAGATTTTGGATGGGGACGATACTCTCAATCTCCATACCATTTGCCACCTTATGATGTCCGTGTAATAGTATGTTTAAGGGACCGTCCTCAATCCACTGGCGACTTAAACTAACGACGGATCCGATGCCTTTGAGGTAATCTAAGAGAAGCACGACGCTTGTTGTTGTTGATTCCAGGCGATCGTTGTTTCCGGTAGGGAGGATAGATGAGGCGATGGCGGAAGCCATATTGATGATGGCGGCTGCAAAGACAGCATTGCAGTTGGATGGTGTGATGGTGCGCAAAGCTGTGTAGAGGGTAGGGAGAGCATTATTCTGGTACTGAAGCGCTGAACTGACATAGCTGGCCACAGCATCTGGATCATCGCTCTCGCTTGCTAAGTGGAGAGACGATAGGGCAAGGATGGAGTCCATGAGGAACTCATGCTTAAGGGCCTCTTTCGCAATATAACACCGGAAGATTGGGGCAAGAGCATTGGTAAAACTAAAGCAGGTCTCTGTGCACCATTGCTGCATCAGCTCGAGTTCTCGTAATCTGGTGGACTGCGAAAGGCAACTCTGGTTCACATCGGTGCTGGCTTCTCCTGGTATAGATGCTGGGGGAGAGTTGGAAATGGTTCCAGGCGAGACAGACTTGTACGTTTCAGGATTGTCATTCTGAATAAAAGAAGTAAACGAGCGCAGTGCGGAGGGTGGCCTGGAAAAATGGCATTCGAGTTCGCGCAAAGTACAATTTGAACAGCATGGCCGAGTCTCATCACACTTCACTCGCCGTTTTTTACATCCATCACAGCCGGTGCGCGATTTCGTGTGAGGTCGTTTCCGGACCATTGTTGGACTCATGTGGTTGTATGTGTATGATGTACGGAGTAAGAGGATGATGGACTGTGCAGGGGAAAGCAGGAGTTATGGAGTTGTTAATGGCCACTACGGACGTTTCGTTTATATGCCCAAATTCAGCCACCGCTTTCAAGGCGGTAGTACACTCCATACTCTCAGGGACTCAGCCTGTAATCTGAGGCTAGACACAGCCCTGTAATGCCAATCTACACCTTCTATGAGCAGAAATCTGTTTATAGTACTTTGGCACTGACAGTGAAGCCTAAGGTAGTAATCGTCAATAATAGCTCTATCCGTTCCGGAACCCCTCTAGGTCGCGCTCATTCCTAGTCGGTGGAAGCGAAATGGGGGTTGGTCTGAGTTACTACTATATTTGCAATTACTTATTTTAATGGATAAAAAGTTTATACAATTAATATATATATTTGTAAATACATACTTCGTACTGGCCCAAATAAACCCTATTCCTATCTGAGCGTAATAATACTAAAACAAGGGTCTTCCAACCAATTAAGGAGCCTTATGTTGAGGTTCTCGTGCTAACGAAGTATCTCCTCATAATATAAATACCCGTATTATATTGTATTAAAAGGTAAACCGTAGAATTTAAAAGTAGAGGTTCCGGGACGCATAGACCTATTGCCGAAGATTAATCTTAATCTGAGGCTGAAGGATTCCACTTTTAAGGCTGTACACCTTGGCCTATTGTGTCAAGACTTCAAGACTAACCCCATGATTGCCAAGACAAGTATTAAGGTGGAGGAATAGGTTTGTTTATGCTTAAGTAGAAACAAGAAGAGACTCTATCTAAATATTTAGCAAGTAGAGCGCTTATAGAAGATTAGGAACAAGAACTAAGCCACTCCTACCCTATCTAGAAATAAAAAAAAACAAATAAAATTTATAAACAACATTTAAGTTTAACAAACTGATACAGCACAAAGGTTAGAAACGGCAGAAAACCCTAGCTAAGACTTTAAGGGCGGCAAAATGAAGGCTCAGTAGGCAAGCCAAGGGGATTTTACAATAAACTAACGTTGCACCTTTTGATACTATCCCACCTTGAATAAACATTATTTGGTGGGTCTAACAAATAGAAGATAACGCTCTGGTAGCCAGTTAGGGTGTAGACAGGCTACTCGAACCTTCCATATGCGCCCTAGGGCGTATTAACTGTGACTTCCTACAACCAGTTAGGGTAGACTACTAGAACGTTTATCCACCAATCCTTTAACATCATCCCCTCTTCCTAGCCCCTTGTATTCCTCCTTCTGTACCGCAGTCATCGAGTGTCTCTAGAAGGTGCTATTCGTGGGATTTGTTAGTTAAAGTCCTTTATCTATGTGTACAAGATGACGTTAAAGTAATTATTCTTTTTCAATCGTCCTGTAACATTGTTGTATAGATGTAGGGCTAATATTAAAGTTATGAGGCCATGTTGTTGCGTTGTGTACTTTTACCAAATTTTCCTCTGCTAAGCCCTGAAAAACCTCCTCCCACAGCCACGACGACGACGACGACGATGACGACGACTTAGACTTACGACAGATCCCGTTGGCTCTATAGAAGCTACAGGTTCGTAGGCCAGCACCGCGTACAGGTGTGAGTTCTACTTTGCCCGCCCTAAAGGCTTGTTTGGACTTAAGCGAAAGAAAGTACTTCGTAGTAAGTATCCCTTGAGGATCTTGGCGGTCGTTTTCGTTTACGTTTGCGTTTACGTTTACGTTTAGAAAATTACGCTCGAGCGTATAGACAAGCGATTCCATTCAATAAAAGAAATCATTATTACGTAGGGCAGAAGAGCCTCACCTGTAGGCTTAAAGTATATAGAAAATCCCTCCAACACAACGCAAAACATTAAACCCCAAATAAAGACTAAATTTTTTTACTCGCCAACCTGAGACGGTTGCGCTATCACCTCCATAGGACCAGGACCCAATCTACAACCCCCCAAACTCATTAACAGGTTCCTTCTCATCTCCGAAAAGATCCTTATACAAGCTCCCCATACCCCAATTATTAGTAATCCGTCTAAACCCCAAATTGCTCCCAAAACCTATACTACCATTGGAGGAACTCTTCTCAATAAAATCCCCCTTTTCATCAATGAGATTCGGATCAATGAATTCCCACGATTTCGGGACGTGGAATTGTCCTAATCCATCATCAGCCTTAACCTTAGCATCCCATTTCTCAATACCCTGAAGACCCTTGAATTCAGGAGAGTTCTTATATTCAGGCATCTGGAGAATACGGTCGACAAGTTCCTTGTACGTAGCAGCTTTCTTGTCCCAGCCCCCAAGACGCTGATAGCTGCGTTTCAGCAATTCGACGTGCAGTTTTGCCACTTGCGGTTGTACGGTATCATCACTGTCGTCGCCCTCGATTACAAGTCGGAGAATCTCTTCATGGGCACCCATGGCCTCACGATGATGACCTGTTGCTGTATACATCTGAGACAATAGATCTGCTACTGCGAGAGCTCGAGGACTCAGTCCACCATCTACACGTCGGAGGTTGTAATAGATGGCTTCGCCGAGACGGAATGCCTTGGTGTAGTTTGCTGTACCCTGTGGCTTTTTGCGTTCGAAGAGGAAGCGTGCAAGGACAAGGGATTTGCCGATGGAGGTTATTGTGGTGGAAGACCAGGATTTTTGAACGTCCCGGGATGTCCAGAGAGATTGGAGAAGCCACTGTGAGGGGGGGTATTAGCAACATATATTTGAAAGATCTGGGAAATTGTTCCAAGCACGGGGTTAATAAAGCGGCTCCTGAGCTTACCTCCAGATCCAGGTAATTCTCCTGCTCACCAAGCAATCCGACAAGATCATTGACCTCCCCAATTTTCAACTGCACAAAATTGATCTTCTCGTGTTTGCAAGACTTCAACACATCGGTGATGATTTTGCGGGACAGCTCGAGCATGCTAGTGCGAAGGTTTGGCTCAATCGATGCGGTGGAGTCCCTCAGTCCACGCGAAGCCATATAGCCTGATAGTTTGAAGCCGTACCCGACATTTTGGATATGATGGTACGTGCCCTCATGATCAAAGAAATAGAAAGCACATTGGGCAAGCTCAAAAGCTTCTTTATGATGTCCATGCTCAAGCAAGTCGCGGACTTTGTCATTGCTTGCAATGCAGGCAGCGTGGCCAATCTCAACATTCTGCTGTTGAGTGTCCTTTCCAAGCTCTTTTAAAATTGTGACCAAGAAAAGTGTTGCAATTTCATTCGAAGCCTTAATAACAGTGCCCCATTTGTGCATGAAAATCTTGTGAAGCTCTGACTGTAGCGTAACCACCTCTTCCTTTCTGGACGAGCTGAGAAGAAATACGTAAAGTCGTGCACCAGCAGTGAGTATTCTTTCAGTCTGGTGAGACTTTACGCAGCGACTGTAAGACTCGTACAAGAAAGCCTCAGTTAACAGATCTGCCATTAGCTTCGAGTAGTTGACTTTCAATGAGCCGAATAGCACCTCCTCGAAGCTGACCAGGAAGACATAAGACTCCTTACCCACAGAGTGAGGAATCTGGAAACCGGACTTTTCGCCTTTGCCGTATGTTTTGCTGATGATCTGGCTTCTAATTTCACGAAGCACCTTTCGTCCTTCTTCAATGAGGCCGCAGCTGATATAAATGTTTCCTAGCGAACGAGCTGCCTCGTATAGGGTTTTGGAGTGCTTTTCTTTGGTGATGATAGTCACAGTAACATCGATGAGAGTCTTTGTAATTTTGAGACGGACCTCCTCGGACATGATCTTGCACTGCAGCAACAGCAGCTCACGTAACACAACCAAGGTCTTAGCATGTGAACAGCTAAGAGTTATTTTCAAATGCTCAAAGCGTTGCGTGAGGACGTAGATCGCTCGCTCGACGGTTGTAGAGGTGACTGAGCTGTGGCTGCAGACCTGGATGTATGCACTGGATAGTTTCTCCTCAATTGAGGATATGGTAGTTGTGGTAACAGTCGTAGAAGTTTCGGTACTCTTGCTGGTTGTTTTCGTGACCTTAATAACCTTCACCGTGTCAGTAAGCTTTCATAAACGCGTCAATTTGTTTTGGCTTACCTCTTCGTAATGAGAAATAGCCTCATGAATATACTTCTCACTCCTCATACTAACATCAGCAAGCTTGACCAAAGCTTGAACAGAGATTACGGCCGACACGCCAAATACCGTCGAACAAGTTGACTGATACAGAATCGTGAGATTGCGTAAAAATTCGTATTCAACGTGGGCATGGTATTCCAAGACGTATACGTAACGAGCATAGAGCAGTTCGATAAATTCCGCTCCAAAGTTATGTTCGTGGTGGCGATGTATCCAAGTCTCCCAGAGTAAGCCGCAAGTAGATTGAGCTTTCTTCCACAGTCCAGCTTCATAATAAAATTTGGACAAAACTGTCAGAGCGGCAATGGAATCTTTGTGGCAGTGATTTCCGTGCCTGTTGAGCACAGTGATGATGTCCTCGTAGTACTCATGAGCATTAGAATGGCCATGCTCTGTGCATATATCACCAAGTGCATATAGTATCTCAATAGTAAGAGCATGAGATACACCCATCTGCTTCCTCGACACTATTAACAACTCCTTGTAAACCTCAATTACCTTGCTCCAGTGCCCGTGTTCTCTGTAAAATTCGATCAACACAGTATAAGATCTGGTGAAACGCTTGTCATCAAAGTGACACGAGTTCCAACATGCTCGGTAGATACGAAGGTATGCCTCCTCTGCCTCATGAAAGTGGTGGGAGCGGCGGTAGCAAATTGCCAAATGGACAGCAATGTCGATTGCTTCTAAGCTGAACTCCCTTGGTAAAGCAATGGTACCGCTTCCAGAAACGATAGTCTTCCAGATGAGCTCCAAGGAGCGCTTAGATACTTCGATGGCCTTTGACCATTGCTGCAGCGAGACATGGTAGGAAATGAGATTAGAGCAGATAGAGATTGTTTCTGTGGTAATCTTCGACTTGGAAATTACTGACTCGAAGCTCTCTGTTATGACCTTCTCAGTTGTCGTAGATGTAGAACTTGATGTCGTGATCGTCTTTTCAGTGCTTGTAGAAGTTGACTCTGTGGTATTAACAATCACCCGTGTCGTTTTAGAGATCAGAGTCTCGCAGGATTCGACATGTTCGTACTTGTTGTGTGCTCTGAACCAAGCACCGCACTTCTGGAAAACAGAAATTGCAGTCGTTGACAAATTGATAGCAAGCATGAGCTCACCGACAACCTTAAGACGAAGAAAGATGACCTCAGACTCAAAGTCGTATTCCTCATATTCTTCCCAGATGCAAATCAGAATCCCAGCGGCTTCCTCATGGCGATGATGGCGGCGGAGGAACTCCACATAGACCACCAATATATCAATCATTGATACATGGACTTCTATTCCAAAGCCATGGTGGTGGGTTCCATGGCAGTGTGTTATGATGCGACTCCAAAGCATAATGTATAGCTCTTCAGCTTCGAATAGCTTCCCTTCCTCTTCGTACAAGACTGCAAGCTCTAGTGTGATCTTGATACGGTGAAGGTCCCAGAGCTCGACTTCGGTTGAAGTGGCGAAGATTTCTCGTTCATACTCTGTGATATCCTTGTGCTTGTGTCCTTTCTTGAGCACAACGCCGAGATGTCCAGAAATACTACTTTCTTCCTCAGAGCCCTTCCCATATCGAGTAATCATGATTTCCCGGAGCTCACGCCAAATAGTTTCAGCGTGCGTTTCCTCATGAATGGAAACGTACAGCTCTGCCAAGGTCTTCGAATACCGAATTACCACATCACTACTGTTTCCATGACGATGTCTAGAGGTTTCGATGATATATTTGAGCATTTCTTCCTTCCTTGTGGAAATTTCAGTTCGAGAGGTGAAAGTCTGTGTCTCCACAAGTTCAAGGAAAACAGTAACGCAACGAATAGTGAGGGTGCTATATTTCTCCAGGACTGATCGTGAAACCACGGATGCTTGATAGAAGACGTTTGATGCATCGATATTATTGCCAACATTTCTAAGGAAATTTCCGTAATTGATCAGCGTCTGCAGAAGTGATGGGTGTTTCTCAGTCCAGATATTTTGACGAATGAGCAGAGCAAGTCGATGCATGTTAATGACATCATGACAGACATTCTCGTCGTCCCAGTAGTGTGCCTCAAGCATTGTGTACTGAACATGGTCAGGGAAGTAGGACTTGAATTCGTTTGACAAGTCGAAAGTATTGTTGTTCTTGCATAGAGACGATTCTCGGAAATGAATGATCCAGTTACGCAGAGCATACTCCACAAGTGGTTCATTTTTTAACAAGCTATCGGCATCCGCATTTCTGATGCCTTCAAATGATGGTTGGCGATCGTCCATAGCCCGAAATTTGCAGTAAGCGAGTAGTCTTGTAGTGAAGTCGGCCTGAATATTCTCTCGGGTTGGCAATTTTGTGCCAGCAGCTGCCAGATTAGCAAAGTGTGCCCTGACAACTTCGTGCCGAAAGCTAACCACTCCATTGCGGACAGTCACTAAAGGACCAAATGCGTCCGCAATTTCTTTCTCAACGGCTTCTTTTCCGCTCAAAAGGGCTTTCTTCTGAAAATCAACTTGAAGAAGACTTCTGACTTCTTCCACTCGTAGGGGTCGCTTAGCAACAAGGATCCATGACAACAAGAGCTTTGTGTTTGAGTTGTTGAGATCGACTGAGGCTGCTAGCTTATTTACGATGCTGTCCAAGGTTTCTTTCTTTTCTTTCAGGGCTTTTAAAGCTTTGATAAAGCCGTCGTGGGTAGTCTCCAGCTTCAATAGCTTCGAGGCAAGAATTATCCAGAGAAAGTTACCGTTAGAGGCGTGATTTATGTGTTCCACTATAGCCTCCCTTTCGTGGTCGTTTTGATCTTCAAAATGGCGATACCCCCGAAGTGTATGTTCAGTAATGTGACGAAGATCGTTGTGAATCAACTCCGGTGACATCTCGAGCAAGTGAGTTGTGCTTTTGTTCAAGTGGGATGCCTTTCGGCAAAATAAGATCGCCTGAGCATGAGAGTGCTTGGAGGCGAGGCTCTGAATATGCTTGCTGATGGAATTGATTTTATCGTGGCCATCAATCTCATTGAAACCGTCGATAACGATCATGAGATTTATCTTCTTGGAAATTTGCATTCCGGCATCAACGGATTCCCAGAGCGCTTTTTCAATGGCTGGAATATCGGCTCCTTTGACGGAAAGGTCATGGGCCCGCATGAGAGCTTGTAGCAGGGAGATACTGCCGATGTTGGTATCCAAGAGTTGAAGAGCAAGGCTTTTGGCGACTGCAATTGAGGTTCTTTCGCGGGGCAAATCAGAATCTGTGATATGTTAGAGAGGATCTAATATCTGTACGAATTGGTTTACAAGAGATCATTTCGACTATTCAGAATGATCTCATACAAACCAATTCGTACGGGTATAGGCGTTCCACTATCCGTTAGAGTTTCAAATTAGATAAGACATACCAAGGGTGTAATTCAAAATCTCATATATCTTCTTGTCCAAAGGCCTGTGTAACCTTTCCACGGCCCAGCCTGCCAAAAAGGTCTTACCGCACCCAGCCGGACCAGTTATAGTAAGAATATCGTCATTTCCCCTCGAGAAATCTAGGAGATATCGTTCAAACCACTCGCAAGTATACTCATCTCGTCGAGCAGTAGCGGCTCTTCGATCTCTCACAATGGCTCTAGTAGTTCTATCACGAATTGCCAACCACTGCCTTACGAGACGAATGTTACTAGCATCTTGTGCTCCAACTTTGCTTTTCCACATTCCCTCCACAGTGTGACTTTTGTGGCGATAGAAAGACTCAATTGATGCACCAAAAACTGAATTGAAGTCTATAATTACGTCAGACGAAGAAAGACCACTAGTGCGTACGATGTAGTAGATGCAAACTTCGCGGACAAGAGTCAGGAGGGAGTCAAATGCTTGCCCAACATCAGAACTAATGGAGGAATTGGCAGCGAGGAGGTCATGGTGGTGGAGGAAGAAAGAGAGCGAGAGACCGATGCGGTAGAATACTTCAAAGGCGGTTTCGAGTGCTTGAGCATTGCTCGGACCCAGCTTCAATCGTTGCAAATTTTAGCAAATGATAAAAAAATATGGATGGTTTAGGGGAAGTATTCTTACCTCGATTAAAAGACGACAACTACTCCAAATCAATTTTGCAGCAACCTCGCTCTCAGGCACAAACCCTCTAACTGCCTTTTCATATCCACTTATCTGCAATGCAAAGAACTCCGCTAATTTCAAGACTTTATCCCACCTGCTCCCTCTCTGCGGCATGTATGTAAGACGTTCAAGCTCAATATAATCTAGCAGGCTTTCTCGAGTCATCTGATCAATGTAATGTGCGTTTACATGACCGATCTCCGAGATAAACCTGCTGCGAGTTAAGACTATAGTTTCGCCAAGGAAATCAGTCGTTTGGGAGTGGTTATTGGAAGAGGAAGAGGACATTGACAGGGTGCTGGTAGTTTCGTTTGTGCTGACGGTATTCATGGTAGATTGAGTTTGCTGGATGAAGCCTTTTACATCGAAGCTGCTATCATTACGTGA
The DNA here is from genome assembly GCA_022190145.1 of Pezicula rhizophila. Lineage (NCBI taxonomy): Eukaryota > Fungi > Ascomycota > Leotiomycetes > Helotiales > Dermateaceae > Pezicula > Pezicula rhizophila. The sequence goes on from JAJONI010000259.1 coordinate 12,159, forward strand.
ATTCTTCTTGACAACGATCGAATTTGCATCCGTGCCATTGCGGCCGTTGGTATATTCGTTGATAGCCGAGGGAGCCATAGTTTGACTTGTAAAGGGGCAAGTTCCGATTATTGATACACTCGTGGCCTTGTGTGGAGGTTGTGCAGGTGAAGATTGGTGGCCTCATTGACTTGTCAGCCAAGCAATAACACATCTCTCGGGACTGAATACTTACAGATACAGCAACCGAACAGAGTTTTGATGCGTGACAAAATAAACTCCAAATAAATGTGCTGCATATGCTCTTACCATACAATATAGAAATCCATAAGGGAGATATGTTCAACTTAAGACATTGTTCACAGCTCTTTTGCTGTGTTACGTCGGTTAGGGAAATGGAAACCCCATTGGCCAAGTTACGTCTCTATTCCGTGATGAATGAGTATGGTAGCACAAGAATGCTTCTCGTATGCATTGCAGTCCAAATAAACCTATTTGGGACCCATTCAGTAATGATCTGAACGAAGTCAGCTCCGGGAGGCTTTCGTGGCGGCGGGAAACTACTTTGACAGGTGTCTGGGGAACTCCGGCAGCCTCATGAGGTTGTCAGTCAGCCACAATTCATGTCAGCCGCAGCGGTTTGAGTCTCTAAGCATGCAAAGATTCAATAGTTGATTTAGTTTAAAATTATCATCAGAGAACCAATGACTAATAACTCCGGTATATCGAGTAGATAGATTTTGTCGCTTAACAATGGACAATACATATAACAAACAGGAATACGAATTAACGGGACACTTGTTACCATAAAAGATTATTTTGGCAACAGAAACGAAGTTACTCAAATCATCAAAATTAAATAAGTTAACTAAATCAAGGGAGATCACTTACTAAACTCTATTTCGCTTATAAATCGATTCATACCGTAAATCATTTCCAGGATGGACTAACTGAAGAGGAGTCTGGGGAAAGGGCTTGTTTTAGGCTCCGGCGATGCCGCCAACTAACTGTGCGGATGCAGGACTTTTCGTACAGGAAGTATCATACGCAAGCCGCTGATTCACACGTGAGCTGCCGTTAATGGTGTAATGTAAAAAGCAAGCAAAAAAAAAACAACACAGAACCGTTGTTGAAACCGAGGTTAGCTGTATAGTCACGCAGTTCTTCGAGAGGAGTTAATGCAAATGCTCAAAGTTTATTCTGGAAAGGGAAATCTAAACGGAATCTTACGACCAACGCGTCGACAGGTGGCTATCAGCTGAGAGAATAGGGTCGAGTAAAATTGCCATTCAAGGATACTGCTCATAATCAGCTTCGGCCATCTCTCTAATACATTTTGTCGCATCCGCCACATGGCTTGGGCTAACCGCCGGGGAGCTTTTCGTGTCCTTAGTTAAGTCCCCAGGGAAGAGACTATCCAGGGGGTTATCCCGAAGCCACTGTTCTACATTCTTTCTATCACGGTCAACCCAAGTTGCTTTCGCAGCAATCTTGTCTAATGATTGAGCGAGGTAAGAATTATATGCCTTTCACCCAACAAATTAGCTGTCGTCTTATTCCCTAGACATAATGTGGCTTACCTGTGTATCCTTGTCATCGAACCATGTCTTCACATCTCTCATTTGCGCTGCTGTACATAGTGAAGAGGTGCACAAGGCGACCAAACGGCCAAGAGCTCCAATCCCCCCACCAGTAGATTTTTCTATCTCGGAGAAATTTGCCTTGAACCAATTCCAAAGCTTTTGCTTTCCTGCTGGGTAGGTCCTAAGTGTGCTGAGGACGGTTGGGGCTTGGTTGCGCGCTATTATCTGGGGGTCCATGGCGTAACTAAGTGTAAGATTTATGAGATCATCTAGCTCGGCGTATCCCAGGGATCGGAGACAGATGTTGCGTTCGTCAATTGTGGTCGCATCTTCTATCGTAGATTTTATGAAATTGTACTGGATAATTGTCAATTTTAGTGAATCAAAACGCAGCAGTAGGGCTTCCAACCTCGTCCAGAGAGCCTTCTCTGAGAACACTTGCAAAAACGGCCTCCAAAATGTTAATGTTAATTCTTTCCTTGTCCCCTTTACGATAAGTTGCAAACATGTTTCTCGCGGCTTTCTTGACGTTTCCGTCCATGAATGCGTGTGAGAACAGCATGGCCTTTAACATTTGCTCCATATCATCATCGTCATCATCAAAGTACCAGCCTTTGGTGTTTACACACTTGGCAATGAGACGATCTCGGAAAGTCTTCAGCCCAAGTAAAACTTCCGGAGACTCAAAAGACCAGGCGTCAGTTATTGAGTCAAGTATGCGCAGGATCTCTTTCCAGACAAATAAATTGCTTTCGTCTTCGAATTCGGCAATAAGGCTCAAGACAGCTGAAGTCCTTGTAAGACCAGGGTTATCACTTGATGCTACGGCAAAGGCATCGGAAAGCACACCAATTTTGTCTTCAACGGAGAGCAGCCCATCTTTTGCATTCTTACCAAGCGTTTTCAGTCGTTCCGGACTGTATTCTGTTCGATAAAGGCCAGTATGGCCGCTATTGATTTTGTAGAAGTCCAGTGGAACTTCAACAGTTGTACGTCGCCCATTTAGTGTGATTTCCTTGATGCCTTGCTTTGTTAAAATCCGCAGAGACAACGGGTAGAGAATTTGATTGTCATCCAAGCTTGGAATTCCATTATGGATGAACCTCTTTTGCCTGATCTCTATCGTTCCTGATGGTTCGACTTCAATGACACTCACGATGGGGTAGCCGACATGTTTAGTCCAGATTGCCATGATATCGCCCACATTACGGCCACTAACATGACTTAGGGATTCCCACAAATCGGTTGTTGTCGTATTCCCATAAGCATGCTGTTTCAGATACTTCCGAATTCCTTTCAAAAATACCCTTTCACCGAGAAAACTGGCTATCATCCGAATAACAGCACACCCCTTTTCATAGGAGATTTCATCAAATATCTGTGCAATATCGGCCGCTCGTTTTACCGGCACTTCAATTGGATGGCTGGCTTTACTAGAGTCCAGGGTAAGAGCATTTTGGTAGCCTTGTGAAGTCCAGTCTTGCCATGTGGGCCAGTCTGGTTCCAGGGTTTCCCAAGCATGCAGCTCAGCCCAGGTTGCAAAGCCTTCATTGAGCCATAGGCCATCCCAGAACTCCATGGTTACAATATTTCCAAACCACTGATGGGCCAGCTCATGAACGATGACGGATACTGCAAGGCGGTGGGCTTGCGCACTGGTGCGGTCACCGGCAAGAACAATAATTTCATTACAAGTAATGAGGCCCCAATGCTCCATGGCGCCTTGAGAGCCAGGAACACCAATTAAATCCATCTTTGGTAATGGAAAAGGGATGTCGAATGTCTCCTCGAAATGCTTCAAAGTCCTTGCTGCAAGTTCGACTGCATACCGGCCGTGTTCGACGTTCTTATCAGCAGCAGTATAGAGTCGGATTGGGACTCTGAAATCATTATTCTCGATGAACTTGAAATCGCCGACAGCAAAACAAAGAACGTAGGTGGACATTGGAGGGCTCGTAAGAAAAGTGACAGCCTTCTTCTTGCTCTAGATGACCATGTTAGTTCGTGATGGGGATTTTGGGGGGGGGGTTCCTATCTCTTACGTTAGCATCACCTTCATCCAAGATATCTACCTCGGACGCGACTGGCATATTCCCCAAGCAGGTCAGGTTCTTATTGGCCACCAGCGTTACGGAGAATGTAGCTTTCAAAGCAGGTTCATCGAAACAAGGGAACGTCTTCCTAGCATCTGTCGCCTCGAAGTGCGTTGATGCCATCCATGTGGTGCCCGCAGGACCTTCGACCGGGCTTGTATAAAAGCCATAGCCATGGTGGAGAAGAGTACCTCTGAATGCTTGCTTTAGCTGCAGTCTTGAAGGTGAAATTACTTTCTGCTTCAAAGGTATCGTAACTGTCTCCTGCGCCTTGTCGAACTGAAGCGCTGAAATTTCCACACTTTGGCCATTGACGTCTAATAACTCTGTTTCGAGAATATCCAGGTCGGCACAATTCAAAGTGATAGATGTTGTTTCCTTCAGGACATAGAGATCAATGATGACCAACCCTTGGTAATCAAGCTTGTCCTCAAGATCAGGCTCGATGCGCAGTTCGTAATGTACAGGGCGTACATTTGTTGGAAGGATGTCTCTGTCGGGGTTAGCTGGTTGAGCGCATTTCCGACATTGCACCGGTTCTGTTCTCATTATTGCGATGGTGTTGTCCTCCACTCTAATTCCTCGTAAACGTAAGACTACAGTTATAGTACCGTACGGCGGTAAGCGGACAGAGCGCTGGGGAAGTAGGGAACGCTCTAGACCTCTTCGGAACGGAGTGTAAAGCCGCAAAGGAATAGGGGCGAAGATCTACGCTCGCTGTCGCCGAGACACTCACTGTCAGGTAGTGGTGGTGGGGTGATAATGCTTTGTAGGGAGCTGAAAGGAAATAGATATAATATAGATATATATATGTATGTATATATATATATCATGCGTTGGCAAGCTGATGTTTGTAGCGGTAAAAGATCACCAGCTTGATCAGGCAAAGCTGGGCACTGTACGTTAGGGGGTGGTCAGAACTGAAGGCCCGCCCCCTGCACTCGCTTAAGAGTCTTCAGCGTCGTTACGAAGTATAGTGCGCAGTTCTAATCATGCAGCCCCAAAAGTGCGTAAATAGAGGCACGCTGGAAAGGAGCACAGGCCATCAGTTGTCAAGTGCGGTCCGCCGTACGAAGTACTACAGTACGAAGTAGGTGTGAGTGTGTAGGGCGGTAGTAGTAGTGTACTTTCGTACGTATCCACGATCCCCACCCCAGTGGAGGATCCTCGGTTGTGCCCCTGAATCCCAGATACCAGGCTAGATCGGGGAAGGTTGGCAGGCTGCCATTCAATTTCCCCCCTGCTACCCTGCTAGCCGAGTAAGCACCATGTCAACTCCCGAGACAAGCAGAGAGATGCTAATTATTCCAGACCAACACAACCAAAAACTTTCCCCCCCTTCAACATCACTTCTTTTGTGTGCCGCCTCACATCTCCACCAATGTTCGCCACTCCAATTGCCATCTAAGTCCCTGAGTGAGGAGGCTTGATTTATTATATATATATATATACATATATACTGTATTTGATAATGCCAAAGAGGAAAGATGGCGGCGGCAGCAGCAGCAGCAGCGAGGGTTCTCAGCCACCTCCGCTGCCGCCCCCCTCTAGCACGGACCAACCCGATGTCCATGTTCTTCCCCCCGACTCTCCACAGCAGTGGTACTATAACGATGATATCACTGATCCTGTTAACTTTGGCTTCATGTTCCCTGTGCCAAAGGGCGGTAGAAGAAGGGAAGGGTTCGGTGTTACATCATCAAATCTCACTGACCGGACCGTTGTCCCTTCTACAGCTGACACGAGCAGTGTCTCTTGGGTGAGAGACGACGATAAGGGAAAAGGGAAGCAGCGTGTTTCTTCTTTTTCGGTACCTCGACAAGTAAGCAGAAACCCGGAGTGGGATATTCTTTCTATGAATCAATTTGAGTTACATCTCAAAATATTTAGATACAAGTAGACTGGCTGACTGACTCGGCCTTCTTAACTCCCGGCAGATTCCCGAAGCAGCTAAATTTCTAGCTCGCCCATCTAACTATCTAGAAAGTTCCCAGCAGGAAGCTTCTGTTACCCAGCTGAGTCTTGCTAGTCTTGCTGCTACGACTGCACGACAACCTATCCCTCGAGGTATACCCTTGCCGTATAATTATCCTCTCCCTGTGGCTCGGGATACTAGGGCCCTCCCCCAGCAATACTTTAGTGTCACTAGTACACTTATCAATCAAAGGTTAGCCGGTCAGTTTTTCTCCCAAGATGCATACATAATGACTTCTCAAGGTTGCCGAGATATGGCCCTCCTACCTCCCAAGAAGCTGAGGGCTCTTCCTTAGCAACGGGTGTCGATCTGTTCTACAACGACAATGACTTTTCTATCCAGAACGTCATCGATTCTCTACCTTATAGTGGCCCTATCCTCACCCAGCCGGTTGTCTCTACAAGTCTTGCCGGGCCTTCAGTAAAAAGGAGAGCGCAGAGATCACCTTCGCCAATCTTCAGTTCTTCTCACTCCACCCATTCAACCAATTTCTCATCCAGAACACCTCCGGGTTTCTTTCACAAACGCAGACGAGGAATAGATGGTCTTTCGTCCCAAAAGAGTCACCATTATAGGGATCCAAATCTGTGTGTACGTTGCATGATCTATAACAAGGCGGTGCGTGAGAAATCCCCACCACTATCTCTTGGAAGTGGTGCTGTCTGCGAACTTTTTCTTATGTCATGCAGTATACTGGTTCCGGCTTATGTGAAAAATGCATTCAAGCAACCAACTTCACCGCCTGGCCAAGTTTACGTGGTACTCGGCGTGGGAATATGGAAACGTTGGTTCTTTACCTCTTGCCAGGCGAGTTCTCTTCTCAAAAGATTAATAATCATGAAACTAACACAGTAATAGCACATATGGAGGATTGTCTCCGTGAGATGCCTGCCAATATCCCACAAGCCCGTACGAAATTTCTCCAAGTTATATTTTCCCATCTAGGCTGGTCTATGTGCCAGAGATAAATCCTGTCCCACATTGTTAAGACTACCGTAAACAAAAGAATGCTAACTCTGAGATTGTGCAGGTACTTGGCGACTCCTCTCTACGCCACCTCCTGAGCAAGAACACGATTTCAGTGCCTTAGTTTTTCAGGATAAATGTACACTAGTCAAGGAGCAAGTTAGGTCAACGGGTCTTTTCTCCGAGGACTTCGCAGATCTCGCAGACATCGCGCAAAAGTACCAGCGATCGTTACCGACGCCTGTAAGCTTCCTTATTTTAGACCCCGTTTACTACTTTGATATACTGGGTCTTGACATTTCAAACCCCTTTTTGCTAACAGAATGATGTCCAGAACCCAACCTTAGAAGCCTGCTGTACACTTCTAGTTGCCAACTGTGAACTATACAAATCTTTTGTAGCAGTCGGCCGATCAAAAAATGCCGTGAAACACATCGACGTTCCAGCTTTGATCGAAAAAATCGAAAGCTCACGCATACTCATGTTTCGGGGATTTCGAGAACTACAAGAAATGGCATTATCATCCTCAGACACAAGAGACCGAGAAACTTGGCTTCCTTCCTTCCTCTGTGCAGTCTGGATGACGGTAAGTGCCGTGCTGTTTCTGGATATCCTTGTTGCCTGCCCTTCGCCATGGAAAGAGCAGATCTGGGGTCAAGGATGGCATCAGAGAATCACGGAAATGCGACATGGTGGCTATGGAATGCTAGTGCACATTCTGCAAACTAATACGAAGGGTGTAAATCCCCTCAAACTCAACGTATGGTCCGATAATACTCCTTCACCTCCGTACACTGCTTCTACCTTGACGTCCCACCAGCCCGGAAAAACAAGTCCTCTTACTGTCAGCACCGGCTATACGCAGAATATCGCCGCGTACGACAATAAGCACTGGCCACAAGCATCAAGCCTACAAAACCCTTGGATGGAAAGTCATGTCATGGCCGAAAAGTCAAGGCGAGAAAGGGAGATTCTTCTTGGGAGGGAACCAGCTGCTCTACAAGGACTAATGGCATTAAAGGCTTGGCAGGCACGGTACGACGATCATTTGAAAATGGGCGAGAATATGTTTAGTAAGGACTTATATAGTCTTGCTTTGATGAAACCTATTGCGGGACTATGGAGGGTTTTTGAAATGAAATAGGTGGGATTTTGTTTGCAGTTTGGGTTTACGGAAATCTGTTACTTGGTCACCGTACTAGGAAATGAGATTATGATTTATTAAAAAAATGCGTCACTTTTTTTTGCCGTGCCTTGGTGAGTCGCTTCGAACGCGGTCAGTTAGCATCGCCGTTCCGCTCAGGCGCTCCTCAACATTGCTATACAAGTTCCTCAGTCACATTCCTCCTCTCACTTCCAACGACCAATCATTCTTTACGTAATCTTACAATTTAGTTCTACTTTACCTATACTAGCAACTCTACAAACAAATTACAACCAAAGAGACCTAAGTCAGCATCCACGGACCTTAAACAGGACTGCTGCTACGAATACAGTACAGCCAGAGGAGGACCTCTACATCACTCCTTACCACTATAACCCGAAGTATAATAATAAATTAGAATGGAACGAACTGGACAGGTGCTTTCAGTTCGTAGTATGACGATTTGTGGAGGCTAGTTTGGAGGATTTTGGGTTTCGGTACTGAAAGTGTGAGGGAATGGAGGTATGGCATGATTAATCTAAGTGCTTTGTTAATTTAATATTATAGTAATGTATAATGTATATGGTTGTGGGTTCGAAGGTTAGGTTATGTTTGGACTTGATCCTGCTGTGTGATTGGTGGTGTTGATGAAATGGAGCTTATTTAGTGGGGCTTTAAGCGCTACTACGAGGCTATCCTGCTACGTGATTGGCGGTGTTGATGAAATGGACCTTATTTCGTGGGGCTTTAAGCGCTACTTAGAGGATATCCTGATGCTGAGTGACCTCGCTTGCAGAATGGCATCGCTCGCAGGTTCCTGTTCGAGTATATGGAAGATGATGCAGTAGCATTGAGAGTTAAATACAAAAGAGGTGACCTAGGAGCCTGTAATGCTTCTAAGGGACTGTTCTACCACCCCGCTCTGCACTCTCTCCTCCGTAGGAAGCTCGTCCTGGCTCCCTCTCCTCAGGCTCAGGTCCTACTCGCTAGAAGTTGATAATCTCATTACAACGGAAGTCCTATAACCAACAGGAGTTAATATAAGAGAGAGAGAGAGACGCTGGTCATATTATACTTACCAATTGTACGTACACTCATAACAAAATATGTACAAGCCAGTCTCATACCAGGAAGATTTTCTTCTGGAAGGTTTAATTTATCCTTAATAGCACCACAGACTAGCCGCGGCTGAATAAGTGCGTAAGTCATGAAAGTAATTGGTAGAAAGCCGGCTTGCTCGAAGTCGATAATATAGAGGCTACCATCATCTGAGAAGACAAAGTTCCCTTCATAGAGATCACAAAAGCAAAAGCATAACTTCTCTTTCGAAAGGTCAACTGTTGGTTGATCTTTTCTTCTCATAGTAGTAACCTAGTAGGCTCTTAGTTAGGGTGTAAAAGTGAATATCGCCTACACTCGAGACTAAATAGACGAGTCGTACACACCTTGTTTATATGATGCTGCAATTGGGAGACTGAGGAGTATTCTATAGTCGCTTCATAATCCTTGAATAGAGGGTGCCTGATGATTCCTCCTTGGTATGGTCCTGGAGTAGCATCATCGGGAACATCGAAGGAAAGAAACAGCTTGATTGCCTTGGCTATACCATCACATAAGGGTACTATTTGCTCCCGATACGTCCTTCCTTCTTCTTCTTCTTCTCCGACTGGGGCCCGGGCCCAGATGTCGTTTACAATTTGCAAAAGTGTCTTTCCAGGGATATACTCCATGACGATATACACCATAGAAGCTCCAGAGGGGCGTTCACTTGTAAAAACGCGGTAAATCTCAGGTATCCGAATGTTTCCTCTATCTGATTGCGGTATCTGTTCGAGAGCTCTGAAAGCAAAAGCCTGGGTTCGCGCCTCGGCGTCTCTTCCATCCGACTGGTATCCATATTTGATCCAAAAAATCGGGGCTTGAGGAGGATACATTAATCCTGTCAGACGAAATTCATTCTCATCGCAGGGGGGGTTTCGGGCGCAAGCATCGATGATCTCGCTGTCTGGTGGCAGTTGCAGCCGTGGGTGTGGCTGGCCGCCGAGGTTGGTCGTTGCTGCCATGAAGATGAAGATGAGGATGAGGATGAGGATGAGGATGAAGATGAAGATGAAGATGAAGATGAAGATGAGGGGCAAAGGTGATGATGGTACAGGTCATATAAGCGACCTGCGCTGACTAAGGTAGCCTCACAATGTCCTAACTGACGTTATTTTTTATAGTCCTCCTCAAACAGCCTCATTACTTTCGCACTGTTGACTATCGAGTCAAGAAAAAGAATCCTCAGATTCGAGGAAAGATTCAAACGTCATTACACTCCTTCAACGTAGGTTTCAGGGTGGGAATGAAGGAGTAGTATAGTTGCTTGTATCACCACCGCGACAATAGTAGACCTACTCAATATCATAGCTACCATATGCTCGGTACGAGTCACACAGCCAGTGATGGGTTATCCTATCTGCATGTAAGAATATGTAACGAGGTTGCAACTCTCAGTTTGTGGATCCATTCGGGCTATAAATATTGGTAGTACACTTCTCCTTAGGGCTAGTAATTGTAAGTACGCTGTATATAGATATCTCCAACGGTTCACCTTGATCTAATTGTTCAGATAAAAGGCAGATTCCGTGCCGCCCAACTTACAAAGAAGTGGATGCTGCCCACGCGAAACGTGAATAGGTGGAAATTAGAATACCGAGCATACGCAACCTCTGGAACATTCCCTAACTCGAACCTTATTGTGGATGATACTTGCGCTGAGCTCAATTCCACCACATCTTAGCCGGGATGGGTTCCAAACGCGCTAGTGAAGATTTCACAATAGGGCTGACTTCCATCTCAAGATATAACAATGCAATTTTCTCATTCATCTCTACAGTGAACTTCTTGGTGTTACCTCGTCACTGAAGGATTTCTTAACCCGAGCATAACATCTGGTATTCCAACCCCTTCCGTCGCGACTAATAACTGCAGTACCGTTAGAATCTACATACTACAGCACCCATCAAATACAATCTCCAGTCCCACGAAATCGAAATCCTCTCTCGCGTACTCCACTCGCTAGAGGTCATCTAAACATTATATATCCCACTACTCTTCAAACCACGAGGTCCTACTGCTCCCTAAACAAGACACCACCCAGATCCAGCATACAGCATCTACACCAGCCCCCGTTTAAAAAGTGCGTACTTTATGAAATTCAATGCTAGATTCATAAGTCAAGGTAAAGGCATCTATCTCACTCCATACATTTCATAACCTAAGTACCATACTCTGCAGTAATGAACTGCCCAAAAGGTAAGGTGATTGATTGATCGATTCATAAGCTCAGTGATAGACATCATACGTTGTGATTTCGGTACTCGAACGGATATATCTCCTATACCGTCGAAAGACTGGCGATCTAGCAGACATGATAATTACAAGCCAGAGGTACTTAACGGCTGTTCCTATACTACCAGCCGCGTAACGTAACAGTGTGGGTGTGGGGGATAATTACATACAACCCGCAAGTGAAATTTCCGAGATATTTCCCTGGCGACGTACAGTACTAATGAACTTTTTTTTATACAAGGACAAAAGATATGTTCACTGAACAAAACAATAAGGGGTATATTTTTGCGCTACGCTATCTATTTACATCGTCATAAGATAAGACAGATGTATGAACAAAAAGAAGAAAAAAAAGGTCAGTCATAAAGTCATCATCGGCAATGCAAATGCCAGTAGTGCCAATCTACGCCATTCTTCTCCTATCGGTTGAATCTAGGCCTATCTTCCCTTACACTCCACTCCAATCAATTTTTCTTTTTCTTTTTTTTTTTTTTTTTTTTTTTTTGCTCGATCGATTCAATCGCTCGCTATCAAGAACCGAAATTACACACTATGATCTACAAAGCGAGTGTTGCCCCTTCTTTTTAAATGACAAAATAAACATTACACAAATACTAGTAGCTGAGCATAGTAATTGAGCAAAAAAGCTGATTGTAATGACTGATTACGTAACCAAAGCAGCTCCGACAATAGCATCCAGAGCCGAACTTTGGGTCTGCACGTCGGCCGTTTGGTAAGGACCACTCCATACGAGACCAAGATTAAAGTCACTGAAGTCGTCGGCCCAGAGGACATTGGCGTTGGTTTGGAGGAAGGTTTGATAGGTTGTTGCTGTTGAGGCGGGTAGGGTGGTAGATCGCTTATAGAGGAATGCGACGCCACGAGCGAAGACACCTTTGAATTGGCCTTCGTCACCATCACAGCCTGTTGCTTCGCAAGGCTCGTGAAGAATACCATTTGAATCTGTAAGAGCGCTGATTGCAGCTAAGGCGACAGTGTTGGCGAGCTCGGAGTAAGTGTCGTCTCCGGTAGCCCAGGTCATTTCAGCGAGACCGGCAAGCAGAATTCCTTGGTTGTAAGTGAAGACAAAGTTTCCGTCGTTCTGGCAAGTAGTGAGTAGGATGCCGTTGTTGATCGTGTTACCGCTGTTGATCATGCCGGTTCCCATGAACCACGTGTAGGCCTTGATGGCTTCGTCAAGATAATAGCCGGAAGAAGGTGTCTCCGGTTTGCGGTTTGCGAGTTTAGCGGCGGTGGTCATGTAGAGTTCATTCTCTACGGCACCAACTCCACTGTGTGCTTTGTCCCACCTGGGATGGTTAGTAATATGTTTGTGAGTCCTTTACATCTATGACTTACCAGAGTCCACCACATGGTGACGTACCCCAGGCTGCCTTTGCGTCCTCAAAAATGCTGGAAGCCTGGTCGAGATACGTTGAGTCACCAGTTACATCGTAAACTTGAATCCAGGCCAATGCCCACCACAGTTCATCGTCATAGAACCCATTCAGAAAGTTGGTATATCCCAACGCCGAAGGTGCCTTTGCCAATACATTAGGAAAGACTGCGGCAGTGGTGCCTTCTATTGCGGTCGGGAAATACTCTTGTAAGTCCGCCAACATTGTCACAACGTTGGCACTATTCCACCATGTTCCACCCCATAGTCCGGTTGATGCGTCATAGTTTGTTTGAAGTTGATTGATTGCTGAAGTTGCGCAGTTGACATAGTCTTGCGCCGTTCTCTTCCCTATTATAGATCGAGGTTGTCGTTGAGGAAGAGCATATCCAAGGCTGGAGGTCAAGATACCTCCCAGTATTAAAGGTGTAGATGAAAATAGCATATTGACACTTTATATCACGTGTACGTGTTAATGAAAGTGTGAATGAAAATTGACGCAGTCAAAAAGAAAATACATAGAATATAAGTAAAACTCTTCTTGCTCCAAGAGACGCGGCGGATAAGGAACGCAGGACTTTATAACAGAGAGTATTCAACTTAGCTCCCCTACTCAGCTCGGTAATAGGTTGCGGTGAAGGCCCATGACCCTTCTCAACCTCCCGTCATCTGCTCAGCATCATGATTGATATCAAGTACTACTAATATTCCATACCAGTCAGGGTCCTGGTTGTCATGGGCGGCATTGTTGGCGCTGACTCCACTGCCCCCAGGATGCCCTGCTTTTTGAAACCCGGACACTTAACGGGGGCCAAATATACATTGTTGTAGCCTGTCTAGTCGCCGTTACTGGACTCAACAGCACTGGCTGCGTCCAGATTCATAGAATGCTGATTGAATAAGCATAACGTGAATCGTAGCAATTTGGTAATTAGTGGGGAAGGGGGAGAGGGTTTTTGGGGGGGCTCAGACTTGTTGTGCTCCTGGGTTCATCGCTGTTTCACGTGAAATGAAGGGAAATGCTACCAAACAAAGAACCACTTTTCGAAGTTCTATTTTGGAGGCTTTCTGGACGCAACTACTGAACTACGACCGTGTGCGCGATGTACGATGTACCCGCTGTCAAGATTACAACTCATGGCGCGGGCTGCCTTGAGGTCTGCGCTCTTCATGCCGTCCGTCGCTTGACAGTTCATCTCATGCACCTCGGGCCTATCCCAGCATACCAGACTCCTGGCAAGGTTATGTTTCAATAACCCCGATTTCCTCACGCCCGAATAGGTACAGGAGGGAAAATCTGGACCATTATTCTCGACTGCATCGACCCAATGCGTCAAAAGAAAATTCAAGGACGGGGATTGCGAAGCGGCGGCGGAGGGATGGTCGGTAGGAAAAATTCATGGTGTCGCGCGGCTTCCCGTCCCTGGCCCATATTATGGTGATCTTCTGGAGATCCGATTGAGCGAAAGGTAAGCTGTGGCCCATCCAACTAATTTCTGGGCAATTACGAAGTTCTTAAAGCCTTGAAGTACCCCATCGACATTGAAATTGTCTGCTGAACACATTTTCGTGTTGATGATTCAGTCATAATATTATTGAGCGGCGGGATGCTGGGTGTGTGAGGTTGGAGGTTGGACAACAATATTGATTGATTTTCCGGAGCTGGCTGGATATGATGTGCTGGCCATACGGCTGTACCTGATGCCCCTGAACGATAAGCTGGCTGGCTGGCTGGCTGGCAGTGCCTGCCGCTGGTAAGAACGATAGGTGAGCGCTAACTCCTGTGTCTCGCCAGCTTCTCTGACACAACCCCCCAAAAAAAACATCCTTCGTTTGAGATAAGTATGTTACATAGCCCCTCGAGGAGGAAGATCGTGTTTTGTTCCTCTCGTATAGACGATGAGGTTAAGATAAGAGTTTTGACTTCACGAACCGAAAGTTGGTTGCGGAACGCCCTTCCGCGCGGTGAGTTTTTTGGGGGGGTTTTTTTTACTTTTACTTTTATTTTCTTGGGGACGTGGCGATAGTAGTCACGTGTTGCGCTTGCAGCATCCGCGCCCTGCAAAACAACTACTTCAAAACCTCACAAGTTCCACTCTCGGTTGTACTTGTAGAAACAATTCCAAGGCGAGACTGTTAAGTTTGCTGTGTTTATAGCAAAACTAAGCCCTCTGTAAGGTACACCCAGTAACACGAACAATACAATAAAATACAATACAGGGTCACGATGGGGACAGCAAAGACAACCGGGCTCACGCTGGCAATAGTGGGATGTGGTAAGAATCGAAGTCATAATGGATAAAGAGCTGAAAGAGCTGATTTTGGAGCAGGTATTATGTGCTCATCAATTCTCGAGGGTGTCCTTGCAAAGACGATCGAGGCTGAGAAAGCAGGCAAAGAGCCATTGATCTCAACTTTCATTGGCACCGTGCAGAGTGATGCGTCAGTGGAGAGGCTCAAGAAACGTTTCCCAGAAAGGCTAAGAATTGTTCAAGGTGACAATCTGGAAGCTATGCAAGAGGCAGATATTGTCATGCTTGGCTGCAAGCCATATATGGCCGAAAAGGTGCTCGGTGCCCAAGGGGTTGCTAAAGCACTAAAGGGAAAACTCCTCATCAGTGTCCTTGTTGGAACCACTCCTGATAAACTTGACCACTGTATGTACAGGACATACCTCACGCCTGCAAACGAGAATTCACGCTACAGGCCGGAGCCAAAGCCCTTCACATATATCAGGAGAGCTATACCAAACTTGGCCGCCGAGTACGGCGAGTCAGCCACTGTAGTTCAAACTACCGGCAGTGTTGCGGAGACAAGTCATCCAAGTCACGCACCACTACCAGAACACTACCAAGAAGCATTTGACTTCATCTTCACCTCCATTGGCAAAGTGCATCCCGTGGCACCTGACCTTTTCGACATAGCCGGGATTCTGTCCGGACCAGGTGCAGTATACTTGACAGTAGCACTAGACGGTATGCTCGACGGCGGAGTACAACAAGGATTGAAACGGAACGACGGCAAGAAGATACTTGCTCAATCTCTCAAAGGGTTAGCAGCTATCTTAGAAGGAGGCATGCATCCGGCGGTTTTACGCGAGAGTGCTAGTAGTCCGAGAGGTGTTACTATTGAGGGGCTGTTGACTCTTGAGGAGGAGAGAGTTAGACATGCTTATTCTAAGGCTATTATTCGAGCCACTGAGAAGAGTTTGAATATGTAAGGTGCAGACCAGGGAGGGGGTTGTTAGATGGTTGAGTTCATAGATTGCGTTGAGATTCTAAGACTTATGATTATTAGAGATAGAGAACAAACAATTTTCATTGCATAGCATGCAAGGAATATTGACAAACTCGTTGAGGAGCGAAGTGGCTATCATCAAGCCGTAGACATCATTTGAAACAAGAAAGTCTTCCCAGCGAGATATCACTTAAGCTTTCCTTTGCTATATCCACTTCAAATCAAAGTTTGCACTCCCTCACCGAGTTAGCACTATTCCAATTCCACCCCCTGAAATTTCCATGTTTCTCGCTGACAACAACCATAAAATTCGTCATTTCAGGGCACAAGCAAAACTCAAAAACAGACTTCTTAGATCAAATCCCGCCTTTCCCAGCGGCTTCTTCCAACTATACATCTCCTAAACATTTATCTCCAATACCCCAACAACAAAACCCTTGTATCCGCTACCCCAAAATCCACCTCGTGCCACCAATCTGCACTACGGTACATATCCAAAAGTACTACCGACAGATAGATCATCACCATCACCCACACGCACAACCAACAAACCGATAAACCAACTGTAATCTTACAGTACCTATAGCCTATAGCTCGCTTAACCTCCCTCCATCAACCAACCCACCAGCCAAACCAAACCAAAAAAAAAACAGATCCGGTGACACTTACTCCCCCGCATCCCGTCCCTACCCCACAGATTTCCAACATTCTCTTTTCTGTTCTTCATATGCAGTACAACACATCATCTATCCTTCCACCTTTTACTGTAGAACCCTGAATTACAACCAGTTTTAATGTTAATAAACACCAACTATTGATTGATTGATTGATTGATTGATTGAAATCAAAATCGCACGTTGCAACGTTGCGATGCTGCGATTACGCCTTGATCATACGCCCCATCAGAGATGGAATACAGTAGGATGATGAGTTGATAAGTTGATAAGGCACGCGCGCACATTTTTTTTGCACTTTATGGTATGAGTCGGTGGTGATGTGATATGCGATGTGGGGAGGTTAGGTTTAAGCTTAACGGGTGGCTAATGATGTGCCGAGAGGGGGGTGAAAATGATGTGGGTTGAAGCTAGGGTTAGGGATGGAAGGGCTGATGGTTGAGTTGAGTGGGTTTGATGATGAATACTTGGTGCTTGATGTAATGGGTGAGAAGAGCGGTGAGGAGGGAGTTGTCTGTTTTTTTTTTGGGTTTTCGGTGAATGTGAAGGCCGTTGAAGAGAGTGTTGTGTTGGGTTATACTGTACAAGGTATCTACCTGTTGAGGTGTTTGTTTTAGTTGGTTGTTTTTGGAGTATAATGGAAATAGGTTATAGTCTTTGATCTTACGTGCATATTATTTCGCATTTGTGATATCATATCTCGCTCTTGAAAGTTAATAACTTACTTGAGTTGAGGGAATTGCTTGATTGAGACTCCACATCACATGGGAAATAGACGGAGTTCCTCCAGAATTCACATTTTCCTTAGCAATGGCGGGGTGTGATTCTGCCTAGGCTGTTGTGCTGAGGAAGGGCATTCTATCGTTTATTAGTTGTGAATCGCTTAGATTTCTTATACTTTGGTGTAAATATGAATTTCTAGATGTCTCTAAAATTGTCTGAAAAAGGGAAATGACAACAAGTTATTTCTTAACAGCAATGAAAAAATTTCGAAGTGTTGATGGGAACCGGAAGACGCGGAGGAATCGTAACGGCTTTGGGTGACTTTCGACCGGGGCCCGGAATGCGTGATGGACTCTGAATTTGGGTGACTCTGAAAGGCGGCTTTCGCGGGAGGATACTCTGCTAGGCCTTCGTCATATTCTGTAGCCATATTAAAAGCAACTTTCTCAAGGGATTACAAAGTCTTGATATACACTGTGCTTGTGTAATAGCGACTTGTGCTATTATATCTACTACTATCCAAAGAATGTAGATATATATCTATCGGTCCACTCTCAGACTGAATAATGGGCCCGAATCTATCAAATAAGCAGACTAGTGAAGTGGCACTTAGTATGCCTATTGTTGATATTGATTCAGTTGTTCTTGTTCCTAACGACTAAAAGTGGTGTCTACTTATATATGTTCCTAAATTAGGCTAGGCTAGTGGCGCGGCCTCTGATTAGCCCAGCGCGCGTCCTAGCAGCGCGGGCTCTAATTGGCCTAGCGCGCCCTACTATATTCAGTGAATCAATGTCTGATATCGATATTCCAATAATGTCTTTAGTAATT
>JAJONI010000260.1:1413-30081 GCA_022190145.1 Pezicula rhizophila
GAAATCAGAGACCTGTAGAAGTACAAGGATGAGTGAGCATAAAGAAAAAGAAAAGAAAGGTTCGAAAAGAATTAACAGTGTTACTTCTCTCACAAGTGACTATGCTAAAGTGAGGTCACGTGTAAATGTGACGGCCCGAACCTAGGTCCCGCAAAGGTTCGGAAGTCCGAGGAAGTGGTCTGATCCGCCCTTTTTCTGCCTTCAACCCAGGTTTTCGATATTTACAAACTGCCTTGCTACGAGTTTATCATTTGAACCACAATATGCATTAACAAAGCCCCAGGAAATACTTAAAAATGACGTCGTTTAGCCAGGCAGATCTCCTCTACGACTGAATCTCCGTCCCACAGCCTCTTCGGCTCTGCGGAATTGCGACCTTCCAGCGCGTCGCTAATAAAATCCATTCCCATGAACAAGGCTCACACGACCGACTTGTATAACCCAACAAGCATGTTTGCCAATTCTACGCCTCAAGTTCTCTGACTCTGACGAAGAAACAGGAGTTTTGAGAAAAATTGATTGGATTTCAAGCACAGAAAAATTCGGAGGTTCGACCGTAGGTACGAGTACTGTATCATTCTTCTTGAACTCACAGGGCTCACAGCCCGGCGGCTATGCATGCACGCATGCAACTCCACGAATGAAGAGCACCTCCGCTGAACACCCTTGTTCCAACAGGTAGGAGATGGAAAGGTCTGAGGTTATTGGTTACCGACATGCAGAGATGTGTTTCCAAATCCAATGTTGGATTTCTGCGACTTCTGCTCTTATATACTGGAAGGTTGGCAAGCCTTCTCAAGGATGGCCTTGCGATAGTATTCAATTCTTCACTTCGTTCTTCAACTACTAGAGTATTAGCTTATCTTATTCAAACTTTTCATTATTTTTCCTTATGGTAAGAAGCCTTTGCTCTGCGTTCTGTTGGTTGTTAGAAACTGATTTCTGTGGGCTAGCCTCTTCGACAAGTCTACTCTCCATTAGACCAAGAGCCACCACTAACCTGGGAAGTTGAGTAAGTTGGCATATCTTGAATTTTGACGGTGTTGAGATTAGCAGCTGACTTTGCATATTTGTTTAGCATCATCGCCGTCCATGGGCTGAATGCGAAGTTCAAGACAGATCGCGAACATGCAGAAGGTACATGGATTAAAGGAGAACGATTATGGCTCCGAGATGATCTCCCCCAACGTACCCCGAATGCACGAGTATTCGTCTACGAATGGAAATCAGAAGCTATCGTTGGTGGAGATCACAGTTCGTTTGGACAAAGGGCGACTCTGTTTCTACAAGAAATCCAAATGGAGAGGAAAGGAGCTGAGCATGTGCCGTTGATTTTTTTGGGACACAGCCTTGGTGGGTTGTTGATTGAGCAGGCTCTCGTTAATTCAAAACTCAAAGAGGAAAAGTATGGTAGCATTGGAGAAGCAACGTAAGTAGAGAAAAAGATTTGTTTGATGGACTTTGCACTGACGTTTTAGGGTCGGAATTGCCTTCTTTGGTACGCCTCACTGTGGAGGTAATAAGATGATGGTAGCTGTTGGGAAAATGGCTACACAGTTCTCCAGCAGATTAGGGTTGCTGAAAGGACGAAGTCCTCTTGACAACCTGATAAAGGATTCTCAGTTTACGGAGACACTTCAGGATAACTGGAAAGGTATCGCCTACAAATGGAAACTCGTCTCATTTTGGGGAACTAAAGACAATGTAATGTACCATGATCACCAGCCCGCTCGTTTTCTAACATTGCTTTCTCATAGATCGTGCCCAAAGATAGTTCATCTTTCGATTGGTCCGAAGACCGAGAGGAGGTGGTCCAGTTAGATGCAGATCATAGTAATGTTTGCAAATTTGACACGGAAAATAACGACGTAGACAAGACGAACTGGAAGCGCGTTGCTTTTAATATAGAGCCATTGTACGATGAAGCAGTTGAACGAGGAAGGTGTAAGTTAGCGAGTGTTTAGGGCTTCTTTAAACCGATGCTGATTATAAACCAGCCATCATAGCAGCGAAGGAAGCAGCGAAGGCGATTAAAAATGCTTATGTTAAGGATGAATCATGTACGTAGACCTCTGTAGATTTCTCTCAAATTCGATGCTTGTAACAATCTCGCTATAAAAGAAGGACCGTATCCGACCTTCTATTTTGAACGTCTCTCTCGAATTGGTCTTCTCCCATCAATAGCCTCTACTACTAGCAGTCGATATGCTAGTGAGATAAGCTTTGAGGCATGCGGAGTAGACTCGAGTCACAAACTCAAGCAGATACTGACCTACTGATAGACGACAAATGCCTCTACTCTTTATGCGTAACGAATCCTTCTGACGACATGACACTAATCCAGGATACCAAAAACGAATATTTGGAAGGCACCTGTTCATGGATTCTTCATAATGCAGCATACAAAAATTTCATACAGCACGAGAAATCACAAACCCTATGGATTCATGGCGATCCTGGCAAAGGAAAGACAATGCTAACCATCTCCCAAGTGAAGCTTCTCCAGGAGAAGATAGAGGGCTCTTCCGATATTTTGTGTTATTTCTTCTGCGACAACAAAGATGATAGAAGGAGCAACGCAGTCTCAATTCTTCGGACCTTTTTGAACCAGATCTTGCAAAAGCGTCCGGAAACCTTCGAACTCTTTAGGAATGACTGGAATAAGCATAAAGAGAAACTTTATTCGGGGCCAACTGCTCAGCAATCCTTATGGAGGATCCTGGAGAACGTCCTCGGCAGTCTTGTAGGTTTGAATATCTGGTTCGTAATAGATGCCTTGGACGAATGCGATGCCGACAACAGAAACATCCTACTCAAGAAGATAGTATCCCACGTCAAGACCGCAAAGAATATCAATGAGAAGTGGCTTCTGACAAGTCGCAACGAGCCACCAATCAGAGAGGCCCTGGATTGCAGTAGCGAAGTGAGTCTAGAGTCTAACGCAGAATTCGTGATGGACGATGTCCGTAAATTTATCGATAGTCAGGTAACAGTGCTGGCTGAAAAGAAAAGGTATCGATCCGAGCTGAAGGAGCAGATAACGAAAACGCTTCGAACAAAGGCCGAGGGCACATTCCTCTGGGTATCTCTGGCTTGTGAGGCGCTTAGGAAGGCACAATCTATCAAAGCGATGCAAGTTCTCAAGCGAATGCCGTCAGATTTGAATGAGCTGTATGAGCAGCTGCTATGCGACGCTCTCGAAGACAAGGAATTTGCTCCTCTTGTGAGGGGGATCTTGGTGACGGTGACCATCGCTTGTCGTCCATTGAACATGTACGAATTGGCAGTCTTAGCCTCCTTACCTGAAGAGGATTGCGACGATAAAGAAACGATACTGCAACATATAGAGCTTTGTGGTTCTTTTCTAACGATTCGTGGTGAGGCTTTATACCTGGTGCATCAATCAGCGAAGGACTTCTTGATTGCCTGTGAAAAGATGGACTTATTAAATGCACTGGCAGAGGAACACAGACAGATAACGATACGATGCCTCGATTATATCTGCGGCGGCGTTTTTGAGGACGGTGGATACGACTTGACGTCCCAGCGCGCCGAACTAGTCCGAGACTTACAGACGGGTATGGGCCTCAACGACGACGAACCCGAAGAGAAAGATGCGACGATTAGTTCTAAAGATTACAATGTGGGTTCACCACCATCTCTGCTCATATACCCCGTGATTTTCTGGCCAGTACACGCTTCGTCAGCTTCACGAAAAATAGGAGAAGACTTTGAAAAGAGAAAGGACTTCTTTGCACATGCTTCTACCACTAGAGAGGCATGGTACTCGACATACGACACAGCTCTTGGTCTTGAACTAGAGATGCAAAGCATTTTGCATCTAGCTACTTTTTGGGGCATAGTGCCTTTGGTAACAAAACTTCTTGACTGGAATGAGAACTCAATAACTCTCAAGGACAGCGGCAGTCAAAGGGCACTAGAAGTTGCGGTTGAGAGGGGAAATGAAGAAATTGTGCAATTGCTGCTCTCTCGAGGGGCGAATGCCGATGAGTCGAGAACAAAATATCGACCGCTACGACGAGCAATGCGAGAAGGTCATGCGGGCATTGTAAAACATCTCCTAGATTACGGGGCGGATATGAGTGGTTATAACGGACAAACTGAACTGCATTGGGCAGCTTTAAACGGACACGAGGAGATGACACTCCTTCTCCTGCAAAAAGGAGCAGACGTCTCTGCCAGGACGGAAGATGATACCACGCCTCTCCACGACGCAGCGATGAACGGCCACGAGAAAATTGTTGGCCTGTTGCTCAAATGGAATGCTGATATATCTGCTACAACTGGACCAGATTTTGCTATGATGGCACCAGGGTTGACACCGTTGCACATGGCTGTCAAGAGTCGACATCCGAAGGTAGTCAGTCTACTACTAGCACATGGAGCAGATGTGAACGCAAGGCAGTATGAAACTGATACTGATACTCCGCTTGCGATAGCCGCTAGAAACGGGGATGATAAGATTGTCAGCCTTCTCTTAAAA
The DNA here is from genome assembly GCA_022190145.1 of Pezicula rhizophila. Classification (NCBI taxonomy): domain Eukaryota; kingdom Fungi; phylum Ascomycota; class Leotiomycetes; order Helotiales; family Dermateaceae; genus Pezicula; species Pezicula rhizophila. Next base: position 5,918 of record JAJONI010000260.1, read on the forward strand.
GCGGGCGCGGATACTAGCTTGAGATGTACTTGGGCGCAGATACCTCCACTTTATATAGCTGCTCAAGCCGGGCATATAAATGTGGTTAGTTTGCTTCTAGCCAATGGCGCAGATATTGGCTCCGAGAGTACCTACCAAGGGAAAACCTCACTTCATGTAGCTGCCGAGGCTGGGCATGAGAGTGTGATTAGTTTGCTCTTAGCCAATGGCGCAGATATTAGCTCAACGTATTCTTGGCAAAAAGTGACTGCACTTTATATAGCTGCTGAGGGCGGGCATGAAAAAGCCGTCCGTTTACTCCTAGCCAACGGTGCAGATATAGACTTCAGGGACGAAGTCGGGTTAACAGCTCTCCACGCAAGTGCCAAAGGCGGTCATGGCAAAGTCGTTGAGTGTCTCTTGTCCAGTGGTGCGAATATCAACTTGAAGTGCAACCTCGGTTTCACGGCACTAGAATGGGTATTGCATGGCAAAAGGTCTTTGGAGGTCATCGAAGTTCTGCTACAACGAGGGATTTCTGTCGACGTTACGGATTCTATTCGTTATGACCCTGACGAGGAAACGCTTGCTTCTATGTTAGAGTCGTACGGGCTGAATATAAGAAAGAGAAAATTGAAGGAGCACCGAGTGTATGCTACTGAGGATGAGTTGAGAGAATCTCTTTTTGGGCAAGCGGGGAAAAAAGCCCTTGCTCTAAGGAAGAACTGCTGACAAGTTAAAAACTCAAAACAGTTGGCGACAAATGATAATGAATTCACCCGTTCACGCTTACTTAGTTTGCTTGCTAAAAATTAAGATGTGATCCTCTTAAGAACTTTTATTAAGAGAGGGAATTCTCAAGAGCTAAAGCCAAATGCACTTGCCTAAGAAATGTAAGTGAACATGCACCCCTAGAGTTGTTACCACAACAATAACCAAGTCTATCACGCACGGTCCCCATAATCGAGGTTGAACACAAGTGAGATCTCAACCTTGTTCCCAACGCCTTTGCTACGAATGCCTTGGATCAGGAAAAGTCATCCACCTCTTCATCAAGCTTTTCTTTGATCCTTCTCAATATTGTCGTCTTCCAGTTATCCAGTTTGCTCTTTTGGTCATACTCCCAAAGCTTACCACCAAACTCCTCTCCGTCTTTAGCCTCAACAGTTGCTGTAAGGTCTAGCAGTAACTGATACTCCATGGTACTGGCGAATGTCGGGTCCCAGTCTGTATATTCTCCCAGCTTCTTATTCAAGGCTGGCAAATCATTCTGAGCAAGCCGACATATTCCAGCCTTCAGCAAGTAGTCTTTCACAGACCACTTCATCAGGTTGTTCGAGACAGAATCTTTGGAAACTGCCTCAAATTTCTCAGCGGCTATACTATAGCCATCATATTCCGGATTTACACCGCCCGGAGGAAAGATCTGGCCTCTCAATGCAGAAAGTTCGGCAACTTTGAGATGGAGTTTGTTTGCTAGCCTGTCCTTTATTAGTTGTTGCTCTAGCTTAGATTTTAGAAACACATACGCAACAGCTCTATCTGTGGTAAACCAATCGGCAGCTTTCTCGTATGCGTCTATCGCCCTCATTTGTGTCTGAGACTTGTCTAAGCCTTGAAAAAATTCCGTCTCATAGATTTCTCCAACTGTCTGCAACTGGGTAGCTGCCCTGCGAGTGTTACCCGCCAAGGCGTATGTATTGATTGCGATATTCAGGTAGTCTATGGCTCGTTGTGGGTCAATCTGACGGTACATTTTGAATGCTTCTTGGTAGGTATTGGCAGCATCGTTCTGCTCCCCCGCCCTCGTCTGCAGTTCCGCAGCATGGACAAAGGCTTTACCTGCCTGCTCCTCTGGAGAAACCTTGCTGTCAGTTATAGAGATCAGAGAAAAGAGAAGGAATTCCTACCTTGCTTGGACAAGCGAAAGGCATTTGCAGCTTGTATGTAGAGATCCGCAGCATTTGTAAGTCGCTCAGCACTCTGGTTGGTGATCTTGTCGGTAAACTTTGAAAAAAGACCACCGCCGCCAGACTCCAGCTTTTGAGCCTTTAGAAGACGACAGTCAGTATCACCCAGCTTATCTGAAGTTGAGGATGGCGGGGTAAATGCTAACCTTTTGGAGGAGTGCGTTGGGATCTACAGACATGATCGGGTCAGTTCCAGCTGTGTAGTGTAGAGAGTAGAGTTATGCGATGCGTATATGCGGGGTGTAGCTGGACACGATGCTGTTGTTGAAGGTCCAGGAACGTTGCTTGTACAGTATGAGAAACGACGTACCAGTCTCTAACGCATGTCGCCTCACACCCTCACTTTGGTTAGTGCCATAGAGGACCTGATACAAGGTGCCCTGGTACAGCCTAGAAAACATTGCGATGATTGGGTGAACGGAGTGGCAGTGGTGTGGCGTAGACTGGGTTTGGAACAGGTGGGTAAGTGGGTGATGTGTGGCTCGTGCGGGTTGTCCGGGGGGAAGGAGCTCGTCAGTGAATAAAATTGAGATACGAAGGTCCAAAGTCTCGCGCGACCAGACTTGGTTTTACTGTAGACAGTCAATGTTGGTTCTTTGCCAGAGCAAGGGGGTGGTGACTTGCTAGTCTCAGAAGAATGGTAGGTCCTTGTTAGCTTTCTTTGAGGGTTTGATAGTCAAGGCATCGAAAGATACACGTTCTACATATCCTCAGGTTGGTGAATGCCATGCCAGGACTTCTTAGCCTACTTGTGCTTTTGCAGCCTTGCGCAGTTCTTGGACCATAGCTAGGCAATTCCCTAAACTAACCGATAAAGATAGATCCTCAATACAAGATGCCAGCCTCGATATCTGCGCGCAGCCGCACAGCTTCGTCGGCACTTTACTCTCACGAAGCACGCATCCCTTGAAAAACACCTTAGACAACCTAAAAGTGAACTCTTCGATATCGAAGGATTCCTTTCCAAACCGACCTGGTCCGTCCGGTCCCTCCTACCCTCAGAAACCACCGAAACCTCCAAGGAAATCACCCCCGAGAAGCTACATCATCTACTCCGCCTCTCAGCACTGCCACAGCCTAGCTCCCCAGAGCATGAAGCTTCTATGCTGAAGACGCTGCATTCACAATTGCATTTCTTGAGAGATATACAGAGTGTAGATACGGAAGGTGTTGAGCCGTTGCAGAGTATTAGAGATGAGACGGCCGAGGGTATGAGGGAGAGGACGATTGGTTTGAATACACCTGAGATTCAAGAAGCATTGGCTCAGGAGGTGGTTACGGGGAGGAATCGCAGGCCTCGGAGGAAGAGAGGGGTGGATGCTCAGAAGGTTGATACCAAGGGTGCTGAGGACTGGGATGTCTTGAGCACAGCAGGTAGAACAGAGGGAAGATATTTTGTTGTAAAGAGTGGAAAGGCGTGAGATATGATACCCAGGAAATACCTCCATGATAAACGTCTACATATTGGTATCGCGCTATTTGTATGCTTATAAAATTGTAGGAACAACGCGAGAATTGTAGTTTATATCATACCCCAACTACTTCTTAATGTGTAGCTTCTCTGCAGCTTTCTTTATAAACGTCATGTCAGTCTTCTGCTGCACTTCTTTCTCCATCTTCGCAGCCTCCTTATCAGGGTCTGTTTCCTCTTCCTTTTCTGCCTTTTCTTTCTTCTCTTCCTCCTCCAGCAAAGCCAGAGTCTCTTCTTCTTTCTCCACTTCAGCCATATCAATATCTTCAAATCTAATCTTCTCGAGAATGGAGCCAACAAGATACTGATATCTCAAATGGCCTGACACCATCTCGCTTACGTCTATGTTCTCAACACCTTTGACATCTTGGACTTCTTGGATTCCTGCAACACCGTACTGGATACTGCTTGTCCTGTACAAGAATGCGAGGATGTAGTCGTTTTCTGAGTACACATTTATTAACCTTCCAGCCACGACGCTCCTCATTACCCGCCAAACAGTTGCATCAGAAGGCGCAGGGGTACCAATAAGTACCACTGACTCTATTAGCCCGAATGCTCGACGCTCTGCAAGGCTCATAAGGCATGAGTATATCAGCCGGGCTCCTAGGCTGTAGCCAATCAAGGTTACTGGGCGCTCTCCCTGGGCCTTGTTGATAAGAGCGTCAGCCAAGACCAATCCGGCCTTGTCTGCTCGGTTCTTACAAACAGAAAAAGGATTATCGACAACTTTGCTGACTTTCAGTAGTGCAATGGGCCACAATGCATCCAATAAGCTAGCAAAGATCGTGCGAGCAATAATTTCCTTCTTGGCTACAGTCCAAGCAGCGCTTTTCACGACTGCTTCCATTGAACTTCCGAGTTTCATAAGAGCCTCTAGTTCCCACCGAAGTGCAAAGACCTCACTCTCGTGTCCGAGGACCCTCCAAGGTGTGATAACATCCTCTTTCTGGGTGAGCCATCCACTAACACCAATTGTCACTCTGAGTCGACGATCTTCGGCCAGAGCCTCTTTACCGTGAATTCGCTGTGGTGATCCTCTCAAGGGGAGGAAAGAGAAGTCGTTTACCTCTTTAGCATAGGCATCCACCATCTTACCAGTCATGCGACCACCATACGCACCAAATAAACTCCCGATAATGACACCACTCTCAGCAAGAGTCCCTAGCAATCCAGCTGCAGCGGTCGCTCCTAGACCGAGACCACCCATAATTGTACCAATAGCTCCAGCAATCAGCGGGGCAGCTAAACCACCGGTAACTCCGATTATAGCAGCACCAGCAACACCGGCGAGACCAACTTTCCATCTCCGTGCCACCTTATTATCCTTCTCGCGCTTTTGTGTTTCTTGGTCTCCAGACATATGCTTGGCTGCTTCGAGGAGTGTCTGTGCTACCTTGACTTCATTTTCTGTAAGAACATGGAGAGGGAGATGGAGGGACGAGGCTATATGAAGAAGTAAAATTCGGGAATATGCAATGTAGTGCTCAAGCCCGAGGAGTAATAATAGCATGGCGTTGAGTAGAATTATTCGTTTTTCTTTAGGGAGCGAGTAAAGCGATGTCGATGTTGGAGGATACAGCTCAATGAGTGCTGCATCTGCATCTTCTACGTTTGTATTGCGCCCTGACGTTTTTATTTAGTGAATGCATCTATTTGTATATGGAATTTTGACAAGACAACGGTAAAAGTGGGAAAGCAGGCAAACTTACTCACAACTCTGGTGTAAGGCGGAGGAGCGATCTCAGGAGTAGCTACTGTTGAAGCCTTCTCTTTCTGCTCCTCAGCAGCCTCAGTCGACTTATTTACAGCCATGCCCACTCTCAAAATGACAGATTCGTGCCACTTCTGAAAGAATTCCAGAGAATCCTTCTTCAGCTCTAGCATTTTTGGAGCGGATAACTCTTTCTCTCTCTTCTCGCGCATCTTACGGGCTTTCTCCTCCTCTTCAGTCTCTTCATGAGGGTCAGCATTCTCAATATTAGGGTTCTTATCCGTGATATTTAATGCTTGCTGTGGCTTTTCCCTTGTAGTAATCGAAGCATCGAAAGTGTCAGCGATCTGTTTCCGCATCACTTCTGCGATGTTTGCGATCAGGAGTGTTAGCTCGACACGTTCTTCAGAGGTGAGGAGTGTGCTAAGATCTTGCCCATGCTCCGAAGCAGACTCAGCTTCTGTCCCGGGAGCCATTGTGCAAAGGATTTGTATAGTTTCTTGGAATCAAATTTGGTTCTACTCTTGTGTCTGTTCCAAGGGAGATACAACCCTCCCTAGAAACCAATAGGTATGACGTTGACGATGTCTCCCATAATCATCCACCGCTCTGTTTTCTGCCAAATATAATGCTATTTGCAGCGCATGTTGCAGGGCTTATTAGCGTACCCCTTGTAAAGCGGTGAGACATATCTTGTTACCCAAATATCATTTTGGTCAATTAACGTCTTTAAAGGCCATTCATTCTGCCTTTTAGGGAATCTCAAGAAAGCAATGGAGAGTATTGAAAACAGATTAAAAAACTTTTGTCGGGCTTAATAAGATACAAATGCTGCAGTGAGACGACACTTCGTGCGTCCACTCATGTGTCGATGCCTCTTTTTTGAAAGGAGTCAATTACCACTCTATTCTTCTATTGAGGATACCTTATATTTGATATCAGTAATAGAAACCTTAAAATATTCTAGATACAAGAGAAACACATGTGGCTATTCCGCACGTAGTCTGTGAATGATAAGGAAAGACTTGAAGCTAACACGTATAGCTGCTTAGTCTTGTATTAGCGATTAATCTTGTTGCAGGAAGTCCAGGTTCTTCATCAACCGCAGTGTTAGTATACCTACCTGCAAGAATAGGCTTGTTTTTTTTATCACTGACAGCTTTTCTGTCGGTAGAGTGATATCATTTACAGTCCACATCGTTACCGCATCTAGACTCGAATGCGGCGAAAGGATCAACCTCATATCCTCCATTGTATTTGTACATGTAATGTATTCGAATGTAAGAGGGTATCATTTCTCTTCTTTTCCCTGCTTGTGTGCCTCCTCTTGAGAACTATTCGTAGATGTCGGTGTTGCTGCTGCCGTTATTATATTTGCGTTGTCCTTCGAAGAAGAGTCCGTCGCCCACAGACTCATGCTTGGCCACCAAGAACTTGAAGGTCCTTTGTTGCTCAGAGCTGACTCCGTTGATAGAACTCGACTTGCTTCGGCCTCGGCTTTCCGTATTTCATTGACCTCTTCGTCATTGGCTCCGTTGGCTATTTCGAGTGGTTTCCTAAGACTTTCAGTTAGATTCCCAGTGGGTGTCCGCCCAACTACTAACCCGTTTCTCTGCTCTACCTGCTCCTTGAAACTTGGCCCAAACACATACACTCCTACAATTTGTAAGTTGTTGTTCGAGATAGTATTGGGAATGTTACTGTTGAGAATTACCATTCACGATACCGAAAGCCGTAGCCAAGAATAGCGGGAAGATCCCGCGCACTCTACTCATGCTTGATGATGCTTAATTGCGTTCAAGCAATTGATTATTATTAACCTTGCTGGTGTTGCTGAGCTGAGGCTGAGAGACATCACTTCATGGAGGTGTTGAAAGAAACTATTACTAGTGACACACCCTATTAAATTTAAAATTGTGCAAGAAACGCGTTCACGAAAGTCGCGTACTTCAACCTCACCTCTTCACCTGAATACTTCAGTCACCCCAAAACCGCGTCAACAGCTTTGAAATGGCATGGATTCTCTAGGGATCATGATAGTCGTCGAATATGGCATCTTGGAAGGAGAAAGGGGAGGTTCCGGACTCCGACGACGAGGATCTTTTGGACAGCCAGAATACAGCCCATGATGAGGAACGGCGTACCGAACCAGGGATTCACGACATAACGCCCAAGGAGCCTAAAAGTGGCCACGACAAGAGAAACGAAAGTGACGTTGTCGAACCGGAGGGAAGGCTCCTACATTTTAAACAGGACGATCACGAAAGCCATGTCGAGGCGAAAGGCTTGTCTGACGATAGAGGCGAAGGACGTCATATAAGTCCAATGTATTTGGATGTTATCATAAAACCTCTTCAGACCTCACAAGATGCACCATCAGTTTCACTGTCACCTGTTAGGATTCCACAGGCACTTCTGCAACTTGACGACTACTTAGGGCCTAATGAACCCGAAACCTCTCCGAGCGAACAGACACATAGCCCCCAGTCTTCGCCTGAACTCCCAACCATCGAAGAAATATCCAAAAGCTATGTCAGACTTTCGTCTCCCATGTCCAGTGTTTTATCTTCTCCGCCAGCAAGTCCATGTTCCCTTTCTCCCGTCAAGGATAATGAGAGGACCCAAGCAAACCCTCAGCTTCAAGAGCCTCCTGCGCAAGCGGCGAGGATGGTTGAGAGAGAAACGCTTCCAAAACTACAAGAAATATCCAATCTCAATGTACCTCGGAACCTTCGGGAACGTAAATTTAAACAACGATATCCATATGAATTTGAGCGGCGACGTCACGCTAATGAATTTATCTCTCATGGATTGAAACCTATTAAGTTGTCTGGTGGCTCATCACCTATTCTAGATACACGGAAAGGTCGATATCGCGATGCGCCTGGAACCCAGGATTCCGACTCACCAGAAGCAGACTATTTACCGGCGATGGATATGGAAATGGTAGACAATACCCAAACTAGAGAATCTGAATTGCGGCCCACATCACCTTCTCCTAAGAATACATCTCTACACGAAAATATACCTGCTGAGGATTCTAACAATTCTGACCTTGATATGGATGACGATGATTCATTCCCCTCTATCAACGAAATCGCTAGGCGGCCTATGAAATCTGGGAAAAAGTCACGATTGAATACGTACTCGTCAAAAGAAAAACACTCAAGACTCTCCCGAATTCGAAAGTCCCCGTCGATTAGCCGAGCAGAAGACATCTTTAAACAGCCCAACTCACCACCCAAAACAAGTTCTCCGTTTCCAATGTCAAAGACCAAACGTCCTCAAGTCTTAACGTCTCTTGCACCAGCCAGCTCGCCTATAGAGCCAACTCCTAGTTGGCTCGAACCCGATGAGCTACAAACTCATCCCACTGGCATACCAACACCTGCCATGAGTGCCAGTAGAATATTATCAGACGCTATATTACTTGACTCGGACACAGATGAGGACGATCCATTTGCGAAGCAGACGGCTATTATCCTGCCTAGCTCATCGGACGAGTCTGTTGAGATTCGTAAGGTACGCAAGAAGATTAGAGGGGTTCTTCCAGCATCCCATTTGCGGTTCGATCGGGAACAGAGAGTGTCTTCTGCGCCCAGATATGAAGACCGGTCCAGCCTGAGCGTATCTCCAGCGAAATTTGTCCCGCGCCGTGGTGTTGCCATCCCTAAAGTGCCAGGGTTAAGATCTTTAGGTGTAACCACGTCTCACAGTAACCTATATTTGTCTGATAACGATTCTGAAGAAGATGAGATGGTAGTCCAGGAAATACGTTCTCTAGAAAATGTTACTCATTCTGCAGAGAGTCTTAGCCAAATAGACCCAGGATCTGCTGAGGAGGACGACACGATTGATGCAATGCTACCTGCGCGTAAGCGCTCAAGGCAATCATCTAGGCCAACACGGAAGAGGCAGCGTACTATCTCGAATTCGATATTTGGTAAAGGGGTTAATTCACATCAACCAAAAATAACCGATCACATTACATCTCACAAGCCGTCTCGTTCTCTTACTGGCAATACTCTGTCACGAAACAAAGTACATAGCTCTAGAGTAACTGCCAAGAATGGCCATAGAAACAGGAAAAAAGCAGCGGCTCCTAGACTCAGTATCCTGGATGTTGTTGACACAGAGTCCGATGGCTTAAAAGCATTGCCAGCCTTTCTCAGGGTCGCTGCTCGTACTGCAAAGGCAAAAAAAGGGCTCGGGAGGCAGAGCCCAAGTCGGAAATTTATACGCTTAGACAATCGAGAGGATACTGCAATTCCCCAGGCAGTCCTTCAAGATTGGAGAGAGGGTACAATTCCTCCTAAAGAATTAGACAGTATGTTTCTCGCGCAAAATCGAAGCTCATTCAATCCACAGCGCTCTTTCAAAAGCAGGGATCAAGATAGGTTTCAACCACCCGAGGGAAACTCCACACCAAGCCGTGACATTGCGCAGCCAAGAAAATCTCGTCAATTAGCCATTGTTTCCAGAACGAAGCAAATATCAATGAGTAACTTCGTTGCTCCCCGAGCAGCTCCAGATCAACCAGAGAGGCACCATGAATTCTCTAAGCGAGCATCAACTGCACGAGCCCACCTCAGATACCCTACTGCCAGACCAGCTCAGTTGGAGACGCTTGTGGATGAATATGATAATGGCCATCAAACCGCTAAGTTCAGAACTTCAAAGAAAGCTCTTGATACTCTATATCGAGCTCACCGAAAACGTCCTGTTGAACATGCCAACATCCCATTGCATCGATTTTTGGCTGACGATGATCTTGTGCTACCCGCTACTCAGTCACGTCACTCCGTGGAACAAGCTGATTCTGAAGGTAATGACTCTCGCATAGACAATACGGCACTTCCTAGGAGTAAGCAGCGCTCAAAAAAGAGACAGCCAACCCGACTTGATGCAGGTGCCGCGATGTATCGGCAGCCCAGCGAACCTCTCATTTCCGATTATCTTGTTGCTCTGCAACCCGAAGCAGAAGGAGTGGGCAGCAAGCTTCTTGGTCTGCCAAAGTTTGGCACGAACTTTTCGGAGCATTTCGATATATTCCCACTGCAGTCCGGAATATTTTTTCACGAAAGCACGTTCCTAGGTAGTGGTCTTTTTTCATCAGCTCTCAAATTCCCTGGCACACTAGACCTCCAAAATTTTCGCCCGATGTTATCTCTCAGGTTATGCGACAAGGATTTTCAATGGGGGCCATGGAATGAGAATGTGTCGTCAGAGATTGGAGTCTGCTTTGATTGGCTTCTGGAGCAACTGAATGTTCCTGAAGTGCCCTCCCCGGAATTGCCTCCGCCTGATCTTCCTGGTATTGTGACTTCTATCATTGATTACATCCAGCATAGTTTGAGTTTCACATCCCGTCAACAGCAAGAAGAGTTTATGTCGAGGATGTCGGAAGTATTCCTAGATTGTTTAGCCCGCCTCAAATCCTCAACAACTACCCAGAAGTGGCGCGCTTCAGTTACAACAGATGTACTCACAAGGTGCACCATCCTTATTTTTCAAGTCATGCGACTTTCTCAAGAAACCTCTACGCAAAATAGAACAGGCCAACTGGAGTCTCAACTCGTAGAAATGGGTAGTATCTCCATAAATATGCTTTTGTCTATTGGTCTGGAGGGCTTGAGAAAATTGTACGATGATCTCCAATATCTGTCGGTAAGAGAGAGAGGCATCAGAAATGACCAAACTACTGCTCAATCATGGGTAGTACTCATGAAAGTTTTCGAGACGGCAAAAATTCCAAGAGGGTCCTTCTGGGATTTGGTGAGCACTCAGCTCATTAACTCTAACATAAGCTATCTTGACGACGCTTGTGCTATGGAGAAGATATGGTGTTCAATATTTTCCCTTCTTCCATTGTACGAATTTGACAACTTTGGGGTTGCTATTCCAGGCCGTCGGCATAAGTCCTCTTGGGAGGCATGGGCACTTCCACAAAAGCTACTGAAGAGAGTTTTTGCACTATATACATCAAATCCAAGACAATCTCCTGGCTTCAACGACTATTGCAGAACACTCGTCAGCCGCTGCCATTATCTCATGCTGGAATGGGGCTGGTGGAAATGCAGCGGGGTTATTGGCACAGTATTCGACTTCTTTGCGTCGCAAAAACTTGCCCATCTCCGGAATGAAGAAGTATACAAGTCACCCCGGTTCCTAGAAGAACTTGATAGAGATCCTTCATTGGCTATTGACTCTGAAGACCGTTGCTTCCATATCCTTCTAAAAATCATCGCACTTGCTCTTAAGCACATGCGGCATGCTGATGATACAAAAGGTATCCGCAATTTGATCGCCAGAGTTTTACCAAATCATGACCGACAATATCCAAAGGAACAAGCTGTTCATCACCGAGAACTTGCATCATTACGAAACCATCATGATATTCTGAGCACACTCTTCTGGGCTGCGCCTCCAGATTTGCGCCCACCACTCGCACTCATTCAAGAGTTGGTAGCTGCAGACCGCTCTCACAAAGAAGCATGTCTAATCAACCTGAGGGCTTGGGCAAACTTGGCTCGTTTCGTACTCTCTCAGACCCCGACTTCTCTGCTAACAGAAACCTACCAACCATTCAGTGTATGGCAAAGCACGCATTTCACCAAACTACTTGAGCAATATTCTAACGCTGGCTCTGAATTGCGTAAGCAAGTTGATTTGCTCCCACAGGAGACTCGCGACGGTATTTCAGAGACGCAACTGCAGGCTACCACATTGGCTAATCAGTCCATGACCATCTCAACTATTAAGGCGTACTGTGACGCCATGGATGCTATTTACAGATCTTTGCCTTGGACATCGAAGCCGATGCTGATGCTCTTGGATGTGACCACCCCAGCTAACCTGGGTAAGTTTATTGGGAGCAAAACCACAGGGACTTGTCTAATTCTTCGCACAGGAACATTTGTCAAACTTTTCGAGATCGACACCCAAGTCTTTGAAAAGGGCAATGCAGACATAATCAGTTATGGTGTATCCTTCTTAAGCCGATTTCTAAACTGTCTCTCCCTTGTTGATCCTGAAAAATCCCATTCTACATCGATGACAGCCGAAGAGGCGGACAGCCAAGACTTTGGCACCCTTGATGTTGATGTTGCTGATTATGACTTCGATGACCAAGCTCTTCAGGTGCGTCAACATATATGTCCTAATTAATTTTGACTAAGTTCTGATTTCCATAAGCCTTTACGTAACATAGTTCTACCCGCCTTTCAGAAGGTTGTCAATAAAGCGTTACGCAGCAATGAATATGAAAGCTCGATCATGAGTAAAATGACTCGAACCTGGGCCTCTCTCCTGTCGCTTTTAATTCGGAAACAAATATTGGTAAGTTCGAAGTGAAAATTACCGGCTTTTAACATTAACATCTCTTATAGGAACCATCAGACGTCCTTCTTGCGGGCCCGGTCGCTGTTTTTGCTGACATCTGTGGATCTTCTTCTAAAGCCAAGCAGAGCTCAATTGCTAGTGTTCACTGGCCACTTTTCCTCAGCGAACTTGTCAGGCAAACACACTCCATTTTCCCGAATGTCACTCGGCGGATAGCAAATTTCAAAGACCCTATCACATTCAACTTAGGACTCGAGTGGATGCTTGCAATTTCAAAACCACTAGAAAGTCAACGTTATGAGCATGGCCTGACAGCAGCATTACATGCTCAAAGCTTCTTTCTCTTAGAGGGTCTTGATTTGCGCGGATGGTCAGTAGAGGGCGTAGAGCAAACCTTTGCCAGCTCCGACTTCAATTTGCTTTGCATTCGTCGTAAGTCCACTCTTCCAAAGAAGACTTCCAAAGCTAATACTCCTAGTCGCCATAAACAACATGAGCAGAATCCTCAACGATTCTGCAGTGCGAGCAACTACCTACGGAGGAAGATCTCTTCCCCAAGTCAAAGAAGAGTTTGCACATGTTCTAAGGCGAATGATGAAAGACATGGAAGCAGAACTCAAACGACTCAACAGTTCGCGCGACACCACGCACAAGACATACGTCAAATTCGTCCAAGAAGTTGCCAAACAAATCAGGTCACATGGAAAGGATATTCTACCGCTACCAGACTTCTTCGTCCACGAATCCGCCGACTTTTGGCCAGATCAGTCCGATCCAGGATATCAACTCGCTAATATGAAAGCCTACACTGTTCGCCTAGCTAAAGGCGACTCGGGAGCAAAATGGGAGACTTTTCACTACTTATTCAGTTCTTTCAAGAAAGCACTGTTGGAGAGCAACTTGGAGCCCTATATCGAGAAAGTCACGAAAGCAGCGAAAGCCTGGTCATTCTTCGAGTTTATGATTGAGTGTATGATTCCTGCAGCTATCATCGTGGGCTTCTCCGGCGATATCTCACAAAGGGCAGTAGCGTGGACCCTTTGCGTAGCTTGGATCCCTGCCATAGGACTGTCCCATGGAAGATATACGTCTTATGAGCATTATATTGGCGATCAAAGGTCTGATGTTGGGAGGCAAAGAGCTGAAAGCACTTTCCATAGTGCAATTAGCATATTATATCTTATCATGGATGGACTCAGGAAACACTTCCAAACACGCAACAATGCCGACATTCATCCTTCTTATGAAAGGATGGTAAGCCTTGTCTGTAAGCTTGGAGACTTCCTTCTACCTGAGATTATAGGCTACATCGAATCTCATCCCGAGAAGGACAGTCCGATCGTCAATATGTTCCGCAAATTCATGAGCGACTCGTATATATATCTGGAACAGCCTAATTCTATACCTGGCTATCCTGGTATTGATGAAATTGAACCCAAGAGCACTGTGGACATCTCTGGTTTCGTCAAAGCTATCGAAGGCGATATGCAACAGTGGACAGTGCTCAGCTGTCTGCCGATAGGAACTTATGATGACTTGAGGAGAACTGGTCAACGCGTGAGAATTCCTGTGCATGGTAATTCCAAAGAGGTCGACCTGGAAGATGTGGGGAAGAATCTTTGGACGTTGAGTCAAGTTGTTCAGCATGCTGGACCATTTACAATGCAGGAAAGTCATACGAGGCCGAGGGTGGAATCACCAAGTACCCATAATCCTTGGGTTATGGATGATGTGGGAAACAGACTGCTAAGTCCCGAGAGGAAGCTTGCATATCATGATACTGCTCGGTCGAGAGTTTTGAGGGATATGCCGCCTTTTTGAAGGCCGTGGAACGACGATGTCTTGTGTTATTAATGAGAAATGTTGGGAACAACGCTTAGGAAATAAGATGGGGTCATCATTATTAAGAGTTATATTTAGACTGCTGCGTAAAAATCAATAGGATTAGACGCTAGAAGTCTGAGAAAAATAGCATTTCGCTGCAAATCATGTTTCCCCACCACTCATATAGTTCTGAAAGTTTGTTAAACAGACTCCGCCTTGTCCAAAACATGACTCTCGGCCAGCTATAGCCCATTTACTTTATTAAACTATTCACAACAGTATACTCTAACGGATAAATGCATTCTTCCGAAAGTAATACTAATCTAGGCCTCTTAGATACGTAGGTTATTCAAATCAAGTGAGTTACCAAAAAGCGGGTTACTTAAATCAAGGCGGTTATGTGGTAGTGTTGAACTGCATACAAAATTTTACAATATTGAAGTACGTATATTGCTCGAGAACGAGGGAGGACGGCAACTATACGCGGTCGTCTACTAGGGACGAGTTTGAAGGCCACAAGGTCTGGGGACTGGGATCCTTTGCAAGAATGGTGCTAATCAGAGCAATTATCTCCTAATGGTAGATTCCATAGGATGCTTATTGCTAAGTATCTTATATGATTCCTGTGTTATAGTGAATTAACTATACTTTGCTGACATTGAGCAGCTCATGTACCATAGTTAATGTTAGGAGAAGGATGCAGGGCATTAAACTTGTTTCATTGTTCAGCTCTCTTGTGGCGTTGTAAAAGCTGAGAGGAATTACAAAATGTAAAGCTATTAGAGTACCTCGACCTGTCAACAGCCTGTATCTCTCAAGTTTGAGCACGATATACCTCATTGACACACCAATGACACCGATCCAAATTGGACAGCGTCAGCAGGATGATTGTGAAGCAATGTGGATATATTTCGTCACAACACACTTGGGTGGCCATCATCATTCAGCCAGCCATTGATGACCGCATTCCAATCCGGATCCGACAAAAACGGAATATCTGGCATTGACAGATCTAGAGATGGAAGGATACTTTGATTGGAATCAGCAATGAACTCTTGACCCAATTCGGGGAGGGTGGATATTCCATGCGCTGTTGCTGTCGTGTGGGGGGGTGGTGCGATTTCGGTGTCCGGAAGAAGCTGGAAAGAACGATGGTTACTACTGCTGGACGACTGGATTTCGACATTTGTGGAGGCCACAGATAGCTGTGCATGTTGTCTCAACGATAAAGCCTGAGATCGGAGCAGATTGAGACATCTCCAAATGCTAACGGGCCCATGTTCATCATGGATCCCCGGCGAATGACCATCGAGTCTCATTCCGCGAGGGAAGAGCTCTTCGACCAAAGTCCAGGCACGTTCGGTCTCGAATCCACAGGGGCTGCCACAGAGACAGCGAAGAACGTAGGCGAGGGCGTACCATTGCGTGTACATGTTGAAGAACCATTTGAAGCTGGAAGCAAGACCGTCCTTCAATAACACATAATTACTTTCCAGCGTCTCACAAGCCAGCTTGAAAGACGGCTTTAGCACGTCAGGACTCGCATCACCCCGTGCTCCTTTTTGCTTTTGCATGCTGATCTCCTTTCGCAGTTGCAGCACGAACTTCATTTTATTATAGCGACAGATCAGTAAGTATTCCAAGCCCAGATAAAATACCATATTTAGCTGACAAATATTGACCACGCTCCTGAATCATCTCTCGCTTTCCTGTGATATCAAGAAGAGCATCTGCGGAATGTTGCTCTTGAATATCAAGAATCGGATGTAGTAGCCGGCACGACTCAGTTTGAATCAGAAAGAAAGACATTTCTGTCCAACCGTCCGACTCCACTGGAAAGCATGTCATGTCTGGATAGATTTGATTGTCATTCACATTCAAGGGAAGTCGTAGTTCCCGGTTTATAATATCAACTGCGGGTTGAAATCCTTGGTCCTCCGGGGCACGAGAGTCAAGCACACATAGATACCACCAGAGACGAAGACGCATTTCCGTCTCAAAAGGGCTCAGGTGAAGGCAGGACCCATACACTCCGGCCAACTTCATGGACTCGTAAACAGGTCTAAAACAGACGTGGTCAGTTAGATAGACAAATCAAGTTAGGTTACAAGATTGCTTCTAGGGCCAGCCTCGGTACTCACCACATAAATTGCGAGAGCCTGTAATGCCGTCATTTCAGGTTGATTGATGAGTTCAGTTATGATGAGAAGTCGGTCTAAGGATATCTTATAGCGTTTCAAGAGCGTCGGTTTCTCGCAGGGCAGGTCAATGGGATCATTATTATCATCATCATAACAAAGGGCCGTGACGGCGGCAAAATAGATGGCAAACGTCAATGCCACTGTTGAAGATCGTGCAGATCTGGGTTCCAGAATGGTTGCGATAACAGTGGATTGGACAGTTGGTATGTGCAAAAGTTTGAGGACCGGATCGACCGACTTGACGTAAACATTCCATAACCGAAGGCCTAGTTTGGTATCAGGATAGAACTCCAGCACATCAGAGATCATGCCTGAAGAAGCACAAGCACCTGGCTGCGTAGGAGGAGTATGACGAGCATTTGTTCTCTTCTGAGGATGCGACGGTGCTGTTTCCGAGCCAGTAGGTTGAGTAATTTTGATTCTCTTTCCTGGTGGACGCGTCATATTAGCTCGGGGGTATTTATCATATATCATGATGGCTTTATAGAGGGGAGTAAAACTTGAATAAATTCTAAGAAATCCAGCCTCACATCTCGCAGTAGCATTTCGAACTTTTACTGAGACTTAGACTAAGATGTTAGAAAGGTTTGGCGGTATCAGATCGATTAAAAGATAAGTATTTTCAGAGGTGCTGTCTAATGCGAAGATCTGAGGATGAGTGGTCCTTGACATAGCCTTAGGTGAAGTAGTGATCTAACTTACATGATACAGCATCTATATAGTGGTATCTATAACCTTGATATCGGCCCCTTTGTCAACAAGTAGCTTGACCACCTCGACGTGTCTTTTCATTGATGCTACATAAAGCGGTGTTCGCCCAAAGTTGTCAACAACTGTGATATCAGCCCCCTTAGCGGTAAGTAGCTTCACTACCTCGACGTGTCCGTTAAATGATGCTGCAAAAAGCGGTGTTTGCCTATCATTGTTAACAACTGTAATATCAGCCCCCTTAGTAGCAAGTAGCTTGACTACCTCGACGTGTCCGTTAAATGATGCTATAAAAAGCGGTGTTCGCCCAAAGTTGTCAACAACTGTAATATCAGCCCCCTTAGCAGTAAGTAGCTTTACTACCTCGACGTGTCCTTTGAATGATGCTGCAAAAAGCGGTGTTCGCCGAAAGTTGTCACCAACTGTAATATCGGCCCTCTTAGCGGTAAGTAGCTTGACCACCTCTGCGTGTCCAAATTGTGATGCTATATAAAGCGGTGTCCGCCCAAAGTTGTCAACAACTGTAATATCAGCCCCCTTAGCAGCAAGTAGCTTGGCCACCTTAACGTGTCCGTTGAATGATGCTGTAAAAAGTGGTGTCCAGCCTTCATCCAAAGCTTGGACAGCGGCTCCCCATTTCAACGCTATTTCAGCCGTTGCCTCGTGCCCGTGTTTTGCCGCCCAAAATAACGCTGAGCTCCCACCCCATTGCACGTTGTGTCGATAAAGATACTCATTCAAGACAGAATGAAAGCGGCGATTCGTGCGGCTCAGCGCACTTACGTCTGTCTCCGAGTGTAGGTGCTTTGCTATTGACAGTAGCAATTCGTTTGGCATATGTAGCAGCCTCATTTTCAAACTAGTCGGCTGTGAAAGACGCGATAGTGCGATTTGTTTTGCACAATTCCTAGTTGTCCCTATAACTAGGTAAGGGCTTGCAACGCGCCTTTTTCTAATTAAAGAAACTAATTCTAAAAAGGAGGGTGCTTGTAAGGTGAGTTTTCAATTATCTGACGTTAAGGTACGAAAGGGGGTAGCCAGAAATCAGCGTCACCCCCTTGGCTAGCGTGATTGAATATACGCATTTTCAGGGCCCAAGTATTGGAACTGCGCACCTAAAACACGCTGAAGGCCTACAAGCGAGCAAGGGGTGGTGACGCTGATTTCTGGCTACCCCCTTTCGTACGAAGTATGGAAGCATTAACCAAGGTAGAGGCCTGGCTCTCGGGGGGGGGGGGGTTCGTAAATAAAGGGCTGTGCTAAATCGAGGCCCTAGAAAGGTTTACCCTCCAATTAGCCACCCCATTTGCTTATGTAATCTACGATACCCCCACCACCAGGGTTTATTGGTCGTCGTTGGCTGTAACCTCATCAAGCATAATTGCTTTCGCGGGAGGTTCTGGAGCTGCACGAAATTTTGCCACACATTTGATTTGCCGTTTTCTCTGTGGATTCTTGGGGTCAGCTGGAGTTGCTATCGGTGCAGGAACAATTCTTGATGTTTGGGGGGTGGCAAAAGCTGGACAATTGGCGAGGCTTCTCTTCATTTGCGGCCCATTCTTGGGACTATCTCTGGGCCCATTGGTAGGGGCATATGTTATGCACGAATACCATGGCGATTGGAGATGGACTCAGTGGACAGTGGCCTTGATTGGAACACCAATCTGGATTTTGGCCCTTTTCATGAAGGAGACTGCTGACTTTTGGATCCAACACACTGCTAAACACTCAGGCTGTTTTGGCATTGTGCAATTTGCCTTGTCAACACTCAAGGCTGCAGTGCTCCGGTCAATAACTATGCTTACCACTGAGGCTATTGCACTCTCCTTGACTCTATACACAGGGATATGCATATGCAGTGGTCTTCAGTTTTTTTTTGCAAGTGCCACTTATGTCTATTCCCTGGACTATAATTTCAACACTCGACAAATTGGCCTTTCTTTTATCAGTGTGGTCATTGGTTATTGTCTGGCTGCAGTCATGCACTTGATAATTGAGGCGACACTTTATGCTCGAGCTGTGCGGCAAGCACCAAATGGCCATCCAGCCCCAGAGCACCGACTGTACGCCGCAATGGCTGGTAGCATTTTCTTGCCCATTGGGCTATTCTGGTTCGTTTGACATCTTCCTGCAGAACGCTCAATCAAGGTTTCAGTGTCAAGCTAATCTTCATTTCTCTTACCATTGCAGGTACGCATGGGAGGCTAACCGAGGCGTAGCAGTCATAGCTAGCGGTATCCCTTTTGGTCTTGGGTCTTTTATTGTCTTTGTGAGTACTCCATTTCCCTTGTTTAAACCAGAGGTTTCTTACTGGGTTTCCTTTAAAGCTGTCCTCGATATCGTACCTTATTGCGTCATACGGGGCTGGTGCTTCTGCGCCTGGTAAGTTTCCTTCTTTTTGTTGTAAGCATATAGTTCAGGACTTACTCTGAAACAGCTGTCGCTGCAAATGGATCTGTTCGATACCTTCTCGGAGCGGTATTCCCTTTGTTCACCTCTCCGATGTATGAGAAGCTGGGCATCCATTGGGCTGGAAGCGTGTTTGGATTTCTGTCTCTGGTGCTCCTTCCTATCCCTTGGATTCTTTTCAAATTCGGCCCATACGCTGCGGAAGAACAGCCGTTTCATTCCATCTGCATGAACAGAGCAGCAGAGAAAGATGGTGACAAACTTAATAGCACAGCTAGAGCAGCGCTAAACCCTCTATTTTGTTCTGGACCTGTACTATTTGAATTCTCGTGTAGCTAGAATCCACATCAAAAAAGGGTCCAAACTGCCATCCAGCATCCTCCTGCCGTGTGATTGAACAAGATCAGATGTAGACACGTGTTGCCATATGCTTGTGAACGGAGCGGCCTGCACTGCCCAAGTTGTAGCATGGACCTAAATAATTTTGAGAAGACGTCAATATCACGTGATTTACGGGTCAACAAATTTCCGTGACCAGAATTTCGAACTCGTCGCAACATCGCAGCGGGCAGAACACCTTTCTACCAGCCGCTCATTTCTGGGCGCAAAATAGCCCGAATGCATGCTGCAGCATTCCGTGTCCTTCGAACGGCTCAAAGTCCAATATCGAGACGCGCATGTCGAATTGTAGCTGGTGTCCGACGCCCTTTTCCTCAGCGAACATTTCAAACAACCGCATATTTACAACGAACGCCCAAAGACAGTAAAATCGACGAGAATGATGGAGCTGCTGAGAATCTGGATTCGATTACCGAGAATGTGTCTGCCGAGGAGTCTACGATAGCGAACCCGTCTCCAGTGCAGGACGAGGTCGAAAATGTACAAGTTCTCCAAAGGGTGCGCTTGGGTAGGCCGCCAGGACGTTCGACGGCTAACAGACACAAGCAACCAGATGGGTTACCACCAGTCGTCTTGCCAGATTGGTTCTGGGATAAGAATGTCAAGTGTCTAGGGGATCCTGTTAACCTGGCTGGAAGCTTGGCTGTTTATGGGAACTCAACAACTAGTCTTGACAAGTCAGCAGAGCAAGTAGACGAGAACAGTGTCAAAATTGAGGAAAATGTTACGGATCCTGCCACACTTCCCACAGATGTGGAAGGAACGTCACAACCAACAATTGGACAGCGAGATCGGTCTATGGCGGCACGGTCGATGACAACGAGCCAAGAAAACGATATAGTCAAATGTGATCTTAAACCCACAGCCGAAGCAAAATATTCAGTTCATGTGCATGTCTATAAGGAAATTCTCGCTGTTATAAGATCAGGATTGACCTTGCGGCCACCTCCAAAGGTGCACAACAAGGATTTACGAAGACCGATCCTGCTTCTTCAATGCCCAAAAGATGGTGGAACCTATTATCTGGACTCAATTGTGGAAACAATCGCAACGAAGCTTGAAGCAGACCTAGTTCGACTAGACTCGGAAGATATAGCACAGTTAGTAGGCAATTACGCGGAGGAAAACTTAGCTTGGGCCGAATCTTCCACTGCTCTGCTATCTTATGAAACTAGTAAAATTGCAGGAAAGTTGGAGCAGTTTGGGTATAACCACGAGCAAGACGATCTTGAAGATCTGGAGGAGGAAGAGAAATCTGGAGCAGGCATATCAGACATCGGCTCATGGCGTCCATCACCAAAACATGATTCTCCAAGGCTGGAGGAAGTAAAGAAAAGACTTTTAGAAGTTTTCCCAAGAGTGCCTACCATTTTCGACTCTTTTGCCAAATCACCCTCCAAAATGGATCTCGGCAAAGGGGTGTCAATTTTCGAAATCAGTGGACGCGCTGAACCAGCAACAGGAAACGGAAAAGCAGGTCCAGACCAATGGAATGAACTCAAGGTCCAAACCCTCCTTGACGCTCTAATCAGTGGAGCTGACTCCAAAAGACTTTCGTCTTCTGAGGCTGCAAGCAAGTCAAAAAGCACCCCCAGAGACCTTATCATACAAATAAGAGATTTCAAAGAAATGGGCGAAACTCAACAAGGCGTAAGCTTAATCAGCAAAATGCGTGACATTGTAAATAAGCGTTGGCTCGATGGCAGGAATATCATCCTCGTTGGAACAACGTCAATGGAAGCTGGCCTCTCGGCATCGGAAATCAGAGAACTTGAAGCCGGCGATTTTGGCCATGAACATAAAACTATTTACGTCCCTCCGGATCGCAGAGAGGAGCAAGATGTCGCTTTTGAGATCGATGAAAAGCACCGTATCTTAAATCTTAATGTGCGTCATATTGAAGACATGATTAAAAAGCTCGCGGGCTGGAATCAAAATTCTTTGGTTGTAGATATCATGAAGGATCTTGACAACTCAATTATATATACAGCCGACCTCGAAGATGTCGTCTGGACCTTTGCTCGTGTCCATCGACTTGCGACGACAGTGATGGGCCTGAACAAGTCTACGTCCTTGATTGACGGACCTGTATTCACTGAAGCTCTCGCTCTTCTTGCCGGTAGTGACACCATCAAATATGACTGGGGGCAAGCAGAAGCACGCAAGGAAGACAAAGAGCTCGATTCTACACTTGATGAACTTAACAGCGCTTCGGATCCATTGAAGAAAGTCACCTCGAAGGATCGAATGAAGCAACTCAAGAAAACCTGTACTCCACACGAGAAGAAGCTACTAGGAGGGGTGATTAATCCTTCCGATATACATACAACTTTTGACCAAGTCCATGCACCCAAGGAAACCATCGAAGCACTCAAGATGCTGACAACATTGTCACTTCTGCGGCCCGAAGCCTTTTCTTATGGCGTCCTTGCTACGGATAAGATACCTGGTCTTTTGTTGTATGGGCCCCCAGGAACAGGCAAGACACTTCTAGCCAAGGCTGTTGCCAAAGAGAGCGGTGCAACTGTACTGGAGATCAGTGGTGCTGAAGTCAATGACATGTATGTCGGCGAAGGAGAGAAAAACGTGAAAGCGATATTTAGCTTAGCGAAGAAACTCTCTCCCTGTGTTGTCTTTATTGACGAAGCAGATGCAATCTTTGCTGCTCGTGGAGGGAGTAGTTCGCGTCACCAAACGCATCAAGAATTGATCAACCAGTTCCTACGTGAATGGGACGGCATGAATGACCTCTCGGCATTTATCATGGTAGCAACTAATCGGCCATTCGACCTTGACGAAGCCGTTCTCCGTCGACTCCCACGACGTCTCCTTGTAGATCTTCCCGTAGAAAAAGACAGAGAAGCAATTCTCAAAATCCATCTCAAAGATGAAATCCTTGATGAATCAGTCTCTCTTTCGAAGCTCGCAAAAGACACACCATTTTACTCTGGTTCCGACCTCAAGAACATTTCCGTAGCGGCAGCATTAGCTTGCATACGTGAAGAGAACGAAATTGCAGCCAAGCATACAGGCGACGAGCCTCATGTCTACCCTGCTAAACGCACGCTCATGAAGAAACACTTTGACAAGGCGATGGAGGAGATCAGTGCAAGTATTAGTGAGGATATGAGCACGCTGTCGGCGATCCGCAAGTTCGATGAAAAGTACGGGGATCGCAAGGGCAGGCGGAAGAAGAATAGCTCGTTGGGATTCGGAGGTACTACCGTGCCTGAGAAGGATTCCGAAGCAGGGCGTGTAAGAAAAATTGCAGAGTAGAACACTGAGATGTGAGACGGAAGAGTGACGTATTCATGATTATGGAGTTTCAAGGAAGGCGAAATTTAAGCTGTATACTACAAATGAAGGTTCTGCAAAGCTGTCTTTGCGTGTAATAATTAGATAGACCTTCTGTATAACTGTCGCTGTCCTGCAATATGGCACAGGTTTAATAAATCACATGACTTCTATGCCTTCGTCAGATTTGAGAATGCCACAGTCAAAGTTATTAGTCCTGGTACGAAGGTATCGTCTTAAAAATCAGCATTTTTATCGATCATGGTAATTCATTTAGGGCTGACAGTGTGAGTCTGCGCAAGCTAGCCTGCCAGTAAGTAATGTGCGGAGAAATAACACTTACATTGTGGAAGCTTTAGTATAGAAAGACAAATGAGGTAAGATAAGGCTTGTTACTACAAATACTTTAGGATACATTTCCTTAATAACGTTAGTTGTATCTGGCCTGGGCTCTGGGAGGCGATCAAGCTATCAGGCGATAAATCCTACAGTTCAATACCCGCACGCCCAGCTGCATGGCTCAATGTCCAGCACATGATCTAGTGTTTCGATAACGTTGGCCGCTTGTCCAGTCCGATACTATCTGTACGCACAGTACCCCCCACTGTCGGAGTATTCCTTGTCGGCTATATTAGTAATACTGAGACCTAACGCTTTTTTTTCGGGCTTACTATCTACGCCTATACAGACTACTTGTAAGCCCTATAATTACAGGTAGGTACATACCTATAGCTACAGGCTCTATCCCCTATACCTACAGGCTATACATCCTTTAATTATAGGCTACATACCTTATAAATACAAGCTATATAATACTACAAATTTTTAAATAATACTCTGCAATGCAATTTTCT
>JAJONI010000261.1:0-30071 GCA_022190145.1 Pezicula rhizophila
TACTTAAATTACACCTTTTCTGTAACAGACAGACTGCATATTACATATGTAGACAATTTATTAGCTCTTGACTGACGTGCTTTTTAAGATTTTTTATGTTGGCAGTCGTATAGAATATCAAAGTCAAATAGATGTAGGTCCGTTAAGTGTATAATGTCATCATGTTCCGCAGTAGAAGAGGAAGTATATTGATGTAAGTCCAGTTTTCCTAGTGTGAAAGGTTTAATTCATAGCCCCCTGGTATCTAGTCTCTGTCTTCATAGCAAACAATTCCCAGGTGATCCTCAAGCCAATGCCACTATTTGCGGGCACATTGCTTCACGTACGGCCAGTCTTGGCTTCCCGTAGACGTAGAGCTCCCAACTCTGCAAACGAAGAAGCCGTCAGTCTCGAAAAGCATAGCGGGTTCGAAAGGTCTTACGTTAGGCGCCAAGTCCTGGAGGAGCCGATCATCTCACTGGGTGGATCAGATTCCTTTATCCTTGGTGATGGACAGGAGTGCTCACCCTTGTGCCAGAGAATATTGGTCTTCGGTGGTGGTTTTGAAGGTCCAAGTGGAGGAAAATCCAAGTCTTCAAAGATACTCTGTGAGGGTTGTGGTTGCTCGGTGACAGTTGGAAGCGTTGGAGATTCTGTCGAGGTTGGTTGCTTGACCACGGCCACAAGCTTGGGAGACCCTTTCCGGGTTGGTGGCAACATGTTGAGCTGGCGGACCATTTGCTGGGAAACTTGCCGTAGGTTCATCAGGCTACCTTGCTGCTGATGTTGGTGTTGTCGCTGCATTTGTTGGTACATGTCAAGTTGCTGCGCAGTTATACTTGGAGGGATCATCTTTCCAAGAACCTGCTGTTGCTGCACTGGTTGGTGGAATATTGCTTGTTGTTTTTGGGCCATTTGTTGGGATAGTTGTTCCGTAATGGGTGCAGGCTTCAGATTGTCGCTCGAAGTTGGTCGCTCGACAACATTTGCAGGCTTGGAAGGTTCTGTGGATACTGGTTGCTCATTAATAATTGTAAGTTTGGGTGGCTCATTTGAAGCTGGTTGCTCGGCAACAATTGCAACGTGGGGGGGCCTGTTCGGAGTTGGTTGTTCGACAGCAGGCTCACTTGAAATTGATATATTTGTAGGTTCCCCTTGTATTTTACCACTGCCCTTGCCCTTCCTCTTCTTCGAAGTCTTGTTCTTGGTAAATTTCTGTTTACCATCGATAGTATCATTGTTTTGGTCTGTTGAAGAGTTTGAGGATATAGATGGCTTGTTGTGATCTGGAGCTTGAACCTTTGTTTGTCTATCGCTCCTAGACTTATTCAAGCGCCCCTTCTTTGGGCTTGGTGCGACGCTATTAACCTTTGACCTGGAAGAAAACATTAGACTGGTTTTGCCACAGTGAAGATTACCTCATACTCTTGCTTCAATGGTATGTTTTCCTTTTGTTTGGAAGAAGCTGATGCGGTTTGGACCTTCCGGGCTTGTTGAACATGTGAGGTGGATTGTGACAAAGAACTTTTTCTCGACTGTTCCGATTGACTGTAAAACTGACTATTCTCATTAAATTTACGAGATGTGCCAACTGGATAGCTGTTTTGACTTGTACGGCTATAGTCTCGAAATCGACGCCATCCGTCGCAGGGCTTAGGATATCCTAGCTTGAGATAGTTGCCATCCGGCAGCGGAAACTCATTGAATTGAGACATAATCTGCTGTATCACATCTTCTTCAGTGAACCTATCCGTAAGTAGTTAGCCATTGCCTTGGGATAATCCAGAGAAACTTGACGATCTAGAAGAACTGGGCAGCTAGAGACTGGGTGCATTAAAAAGACTCGGTGCTTCAAAACAATTGAGTGACTCAAAGAAACTGGTACTCAAAACAACAGAATAGATAAGAGAAGTGCGTGGCAAAAAAAAAGATCCCAATAAATTAAGTCTACTTACTGCACAAAGCCAGACTGCTTGTAGTCAAGCCGCTTTATATATTCGACAGTTGCAATTCTTGAGAATAAGTTTCTCAAGAAACGTGTACCTGTCGTTGACTCAATACACCCTAACCAAAGTGTTCGGCCATTATCTCGACTACAGCTGATAGTCTCTCGGGGCATGTAATAAGTGGTGCTGCCTGAAGGTCCATCAACAACCTCTTCAAAAATACCGCCGGGAGGAGTGGATGCTTCAATCTTTTGTTGGTCGTTTTGATTATGATCGGAGCAGTTTGGTGTGCTGTTATAAAGCCTTGCATCATTGGGAAATCCTCGATTTGGAGGCGTGCTCGAACTAGATATAACGCGATTATAAAATCTGGCGTCATTGGAAAATGCCCGATTTGGAGACGTGCTTGAACTAGATATAACACGATATGCCATCTGTGTGTCAACTTGGTAACTTTTCTGTGCTAAGATTGGCGAGACCACGTCAGCTCGTGACTTAAGTACATGAACTGGCGTAAGGGGATCCTGCGTTGTGCGGCGTTCAATGGAGAACTGTTGCTGAATTGAACCTGGCCCTGGGCGAGAAACATTACTAAGCCTACGCTGATTAATTTGGCGATTATGTTGGGCATAATTGGCGTGATGGTCATTGCGACTCCACGCTCTTGGTGGTTGCTGTCCTTCGGCTGGACCATCTCTGTAAGAATAGCCTCGCGATCTACTAGTCCAGCGCGAATCACCATTGCTGCCATGGACATTTTCTTGCGCTCTGGCAATAGGGATTTGAGAGCTTACTCCAGGACATTGTTGTGGAATTCCGGCATCAGGCTGATAGCCGAAGGGCTGCGGAATGTGATGGTACACGGGTTGTGGTTGCTGGGAAGTATGATACTGGCCGAGTTGTGGGGGACTCATGAATACAGCTAGTATTAATCGTCAGCATATTGAAGATCTTTCAAAGGCCAAAAACATACCAGAAGGTAGGCAGCCGAAATTGGATGGAGCGGAGACTTGCGGAATCTGTTTTGGTGGCAAGTGTTGCAGTCTTCCCTGGTCTGTCCACTTCGCCTTTACAATCTGGCGCTCGCCTAGTAATAATTGGTCTAATAGCGTTCGCTCTTGCGGTGTGAGCCCCCAGTAACGATCCGCCTCATCTTTCGTGAAGAAGTCAGTGAGAGGTTGTACAATTGGAGCTGTGGCTGCAATATGTTCATGATCCATAACCCAAGTAGAAGCCCAGTGATGAAGGGTCATCTTTGCAGCCTCTGCACGCTTGCACAATGCCTGCTTGTTCTTTTCCTGCTTGGCGTACTCCTCCTGTTGTTGTTGTCGCACCAAAAGCTCATTTTGTGTATGGATGTCTATGAGCACAAATCTTAAGAAAGCGGCGCCTTCCGTCCAAATGTCTTCAGCATCGAACCAGTGCTTAAGATCTTGCCAACCATCTGGTGACTTCACACTCATGATCAAATCTGGAAACTGTTTGCGCAGGGCATCGGCCTTCTTGAAGGCATCCCCGCGAGGATCTGATCGTGCAATTGAGGGAGAAGGCGCATGAATGTCGATGGCTCGCTTGGGTCTCTTGCCATTGAAGGTAGAAAACAATGCAGGATAGCTCTCTTCGTTGGTGAACCAACTTCGTGGAAAGCTTGCGTGGCCACCAAGAAGGTTTGGAGAGTTGAAGACGATTGGAGTAGTCATGACTGAAATGGTCCGGATCTTAAGAGGAGATACAAAACCTTGGACTTTGGTCAGTTCAGTCTCCAGATCGGAAAGGAAGATCCATGTAGATACATACGTACAGAAGTTAGAAGCTCAAGCAACAATGGAGCTGGGGTTGATATCTGCAGCAAGTTTGTATTAGCGTGTTGATAGATCGGAATTTGAGTAATGCGAGAAAGTGGTGTTGTACTTGAAAGCAGAATTGGGATTGCTGTCGCTAATCTGGAAGTCGCGATAGCGAGCGCGACAGAAATTCACCTGCAATGAAGACAACGACCGGAAACAGGAGGCGGTATAAATTAGGGGTGCAATTTATGCTGTTGAAGGATAAAGCCACCGATAGCAAGACAATTGAATGAAACAAGTGACTTCCATCAGTTTAATGACCGAAACTATTTACTCAAGTAGTTTCACGATTCAATTGCTAAGTCTTCAGGTAAGCCAGAGGACTTTTCTTTTGTCTCTTTTTACAGCTTCCAAAGTTCTAGAAACCGCCTTAGAAATTTTAATAAAAGGTGATAACGTACATAATATTGACAGAACAACTATTAACCAGGCAACTTCCTAAGATGCTCCATGCGCAAAGGACAGCACCTACAGGCTTTAAATCTTGGAGGAGATCCTCACAGAAGAAGATGCACATTATTCAATACTTGGAGACAATTAGGCTTACTCCGCCAATTCATTAATGTAATTCTGAGAAGCAGAGATCCATTGTAATTGCATCCTTGATGCTATTGTACATAAGAACAAAGTGGCATTTATTTGGAAGCCGGTAGAGCCTGCACCATCTTTAAAATCTCCGACTCATTATCTCCAGCTACAGCCTTTCCATTCTCCCAGTCCACAGTCTGTACAATTGTAAGCCATATGCTATTTGGCATGGTAGGCCGAAGGGAAGGAAGAACTTACAAGAGGTCGCTGGAAGTTTTCACCACTCTGCTTAAGTTTCTTCATGGCATCGGCATCGTCCTTAGCACCCTTTATTATGGTACTGGCTGGTAAAGGCTTGATGTATTCTAAAATGCTGTTGAGCTGGTCTGGGGTTGGGGGTTCTTCGGTAATATCAAGCTCGAATTCAGATCGCTGAAGGTTAGTTTGAGCAGAGGGGTCGCTAGCTTGATCTTCGGTGGCGTATTCAGCTGCGTTGGCAGATGCTTGCTTCAAGAGGGAATGGACTCTCAATGAAGATGCCGACGCTGGCTTATGGAAGAGGGTAATGACATCGAGAGCTTTGTGCTATGCAGAGAAGCGATTAGTTTTTGCATTCACAATGGTGTTGGTAATGGGGGATTTATATGGAATCGAAGCTCACAAAGCGAAACATCTTGGAATTCCAAAGCTTCTCGAAGTTTGACTTGAGAGTAGATAGTTTGAAGTTGGTCAATGGAATTGACGCTTAGCATCTCTTAAATAATATATGTGACGTCGAAGCTCCCCAAAAAGTTGGAACGAGCTCCGATAGATTTCTCCGCTCCGTAGCGACAGGGGTCCCTTCCCCGTTGCCTGAGAGATCGCCCGCCAAAATGCTAAAATCATCGAAATCGCGATTTGTTGTTGGTAGTACTAGAACGTTTTCAAAGCTCCATATCTAAACGCTTCTACCAACTCTGCGCACCTTCTCAGTCTTTCCAGCACAATTAACCGCGCCGTAGTTTGAAATGCCACCACTAATCCTCCACAATGTTCCAGATGAGGAGTTGTACGTGGGAGAAGATGGAGTACAAAGACCCTATGCCATGGTATTCCCTGGGTAAGCTTCAATCGTCGCGCAATGTCTTCTCCACCTTCTGACGATAAAATTAGTGATAGCAATCCAAGGGCGCGACGAACAGTGCCGGAAACAGGATCATTTGGGAAGTCAACACGCCGCTCGAGGTCGAGGACCGGAACACCAGCTGCCGTAAGGCGCGAAGACCCAACGCTGGCAGCAGCGGACTCAGTTTTCACCTCCTTTCTTTCACAAAGAGCAGCAGCTCAGTCCGAATCTTCTCAACGTAAATCGACGTCACTGTCAGCCTCAATATCACAACCAAACCTCTCCACTGCGTTGACGCCCACAGATGGTAATGCTGGTCCTTCGTCGCGATATGTTCACAAAGAGCCCACAGAAGTTTTGTTGCGAGGATTCAAGTCCACACATCAATACGCAGCTCTCAAGCAGTATGAACAGATTGCCGGACGAATCTGTGAAGACTACCCACGGGATCCTCCTTTGGAACAGAGACGATATAAGGCTGATCTGCGAGACCCTGCATTGCTGCGAACGCGCCCGATGACACCCGAGGAGAGAGCAAAGGCTATGAAATATGCTGGCGGTGAACACTGGATTAAGATTACATTCGAATCTGCAGAAGCTGCAGAAGCTGCCGTTTTTGCCTCCCCGCAAACAATCCTTGGACATCAAGTGTTTGCTGAGCTATATCGAGGACTTCCACCACTGTCGGACGAGGCAATACCAGAAAATGCAGGAGAACGAACACCAAGAGTAGAGCGGTTTCCTGGGATTGGAGCGTCATCGAGAAACGCACCTTCAAGCTCACACAATCGAAGAACCTCTACGCCTCACCCAAGATCTTTCACTACTCCGGCTATGACCCAAGTAGGACGTGGGGATAACTCTTTCTCCCCGCCTGGCTCTAATACATCGTCTCACACCCTGGACAGTGCCACTATTTCAACAGCAACTGCTTCCTCTGCTACAGTCACGGGGACACAGCGTCAAGAAGAGGATCAACCATCAACATACTGTCGCAAGATCCCTACCGCAAGACGAATCCAACTGCTACCGGCTGAACAAGCACTTCTGCCCTCGAAATCATGGTCCCAAAGTATACTTGGTTGGGGCCCACTCAAGTACATTAGCAGCGACATTATAGGCTTCCAGCTTCCAAAGAACGAGCAAGGGGAGTTCGACTGGGAGAAGGCTAGCTTCTACTGGAAACTTGTCTGGTATATTGACTCTTGTTTTGGGCTATTTGATATTGCGGGGAATGACAAGGATGAGTAAAACAAGGATACGTATACCCTGGGAAACTTGGTTTGGTCGGTTAATTAGCAAGGCGTTTGGTTGTCATAGAAAGTATGATATATTTTGATTGAAGTCAGTGGCTCGGATGGACTTAATATTGCCATAGATCCAGTATGTATATTATTGATCTCACTTATACTGTTACCCTCCGATGCGACTTTGATGTGACTCATTCAACTCGACATTACGGGTTGTTGAGGGGTCACGTTTTGATATGAGTAGTACATATACTCTGCGGCTTTGAGCTCGCTGTGAAAAGTAGAGTCCAGTGAGCCATTCAAAACTGGGAAGTTACTCTTTAAGTCATTTCAAGCTCTGTACCGATGTATGGCCTCGACCTCCTGTTACTTGGCAACACGAGTGTCAACGCCGGCCAGATATACATACTACATACAGTGGCGTTTCTATTTCTCTGATTTATGGTATCTCAAATTACTCCCCTGGGTTTTCGATTCCTTCTGTCTGGAGCAGCTCTAGAATGACCCGTTTTCAATTTCCAATATACCAACACCAGGAAACTAAGACCCAAAAGAAGCCAAAAGGCATTGTATCCATCGAGTCAAAGTGCTTGTTTATCTCCCGTAGGTGCTAATCTTTCCTTTAAATAAGTCTCAACGTCGTCAATCTCCTGGGGATCTGCTGAATGTTGTAAACCACTGTTTATAATCAGTATTAGTTCTTATCCTGAAGATGTAGGGTGCTATGTACAGTAGGTACGGATAAGAAGGAGTAGGTACTTACGGATAAAACTTCAAATTAACATTCCAGCCCTCACTCTTTAAGATCTCCGCCGTCATTCTACCCCACTCAGGTCTAACCAACGGATCACTATCTCCATGTCCCATAAATATTGGCGTCTCCTTGTTTGGATTATCCTTTGGGATAAACTCCTTCAGCTTGTTATGTAGCAACAGATAACAACTCAATCCAAAGACTCCGCCCAATTTCTGCGGTGCTGTAATACCGGAGAATATCGACATAGCACCGCCCTGTGAGAAACCACCAATGACGATCCGGTTCGAAGGAATTCCATTATCGATTTCGCTCTTGATCAAACTGTGAAAGTATTCTCTACTTCTCAAGATCCCAACTTCATCTTGTCCTTGCTGTAAATCGTCAAAGCTAGTCTGAATACCAAACTATCAGCCCAAATTCTCTCTCATTTGCGCCATGTATCAAAGCTATAGAATAAAATAAAACTGGAAAACGAACGACATATGAAGGTCTTACAATATCATACCAACCCGGCATCGACATGCCAAAGTTGACCGTAATTGGAATCGTCGGCGCATTAGGAAATATGAATTTCACTTCAGGGAACTTCTCGCGGCGACGCCAGTTTTCGGCCAGGGAAATCCATCCTGCACCACTGTCTCCCAATCCATGCGCCATTATTACGGTTGCCGTGTGCTTTGTTACGGCCGGGATTGTGAGGGCTGTTGGAGGCATGGTGGGCAATCGAGTCTGACTGTTGAAGATTTAGGATGGATCCTTGGATACCCAGCCTTTGCTGAAGATGCGATTGTAGATATTGGGAGACTGGTAACTGTGCGCAATGCGATTGATAGGCCCTGATGACCTGCGCAGGTTGACAGATTTGTGTAAATTTGAATTTGGGGTACTTGGGCAGCTTGAGAAGAGTTGAGTAAGGAAGAAAGTGTTGCAAGCAGATGTTGTACAGAAGTGTCGTTGCTTTGGAGGAACCGAGGGGCACACTCACTTTTGACAGGGATTCCATTGTTGTGTGATTTCGCCAATTTCTTATCTCCCCCATGTCCGCCGCCTCAAGTGATTCAAAGTTGTAGTCAGGAGACAAACAATCCATCCCCAAAATCTCCCATCACGCGCGTTATCCGCACAATATTTGTCCCGGGCTTATTCATATACACGTTCTTTCCTAGTATTTCGAGCTGCTTGCTTGCTGCTTGTGGTCGTAGTAGTAGTAGTAGTATTTTGTACATCCTGTACGAGTTTCTGTCATCATCCTATCTAGTGTATCGTCCAAAGTGCACGTAACCAACCGTCTATCTCCCTTCGATAAACAAACGATCAGCACCACAACATGGCCTCCTCAACGCGACCCCCATCACCTACACTCAGTGCACTACCTCCAGTTCCCTCGTCGCCAACATATTCCTACTCTTCAACTGCTTTCACGGGTGGTGCTTACAATTTACCACTTCCTCCAGCGCCACGCTCAGCACACGCCGTGCTCTCGAAATCCGACCTTGAAGCCTCACAAACCGCATACTCGGAACTACTTAGTACAGCAAAAGCGTATCGACTGTCACTTGCTGCACTTTCAAATACAGCTTCTGCCTTCGGCGCTGCCTTAGAAAACTGCGCCCGATTAAAAGAAGCACGATCCGAAGCCCTACATCCGCCGGGTGGTTCTCTATCAAATAGTTTCACGGCAAAGGGAAGCTGTACAGCAGATAGCTTATTAGCAGCTAGTGGAGTACATCAGCTAGTAGCAAACCACCAACAAATCCTCAGCGAATGTGTATACCGGAATTTCGAGGTGCCGTTGCTGCACGAGCTAGATCAATGGAGGCGGCATATGGAAGAGGAGGAACTTACGTATCAGAGGGAAGCCAAGATTCAGTCCAAGGAGATTAGGAGGATGGAGAAAGAAGGATTGAAGTTGCATCGACAGCGGAAAAGAGATGTTGCTAAGTTCAGAGGACATCTTGTAGATTTGACGACAAGGTTGGATGGACTTACGACTTTGCATGGCACGCATAGTAGAGGTTTGCTAAGAGAAGCCCAAGAGATGAGTTTGAAGATTGTGGATTCTTCTGCTGGATTGGTGAGGGCTGAAGTGGACATTTTTGAGGCATTGGCGAGAAAAGGCTGGAGTGGAGGCGGCTTGGATGATTTGTTGGAGAAAGGGAGGGATATATTTGCGAGTGACAGTGATGGAAATCCAGGTCATCATGAGGGGGTTGGGAGCAAGATCTTCAGTATCCTACCTCAAAAGAGCATTCTACCTGACAGCGACGGGAATAGTGCACTCACATCCGGTCATGCGAGAAGTAACAGTCTCGGTGCCGATGTTGACCGGTATCAAAGTCTTGCTGGAGCTATAAGTACTTCAGATGATGCTGGGAGTATCTTTTCAGAAGGTGGGATCCTAAATCGATCAAGAGGCGTAAGGCCCTTTTCACCACCACCCATGGATAGGAAAAAGGTCAAGAGCACAGACGACTCGGTGAACACTTTTCACAGTACAGGAGATGTTTTGGCCGTTGCTGATGATGCGCAATCAACAACCACAATAATTCAAGGCCGCCCACCGCCATTAGAAGAGGAGGATGAAATAGAACAAGAAGATGAAGAGGAACTCCTACACAGAAAGATGGAGGAGACGCCTAGTGAGGTCGATTCGAGGGATAGTAGAGGAAGAGAAAGAAGATGGAGCGCTACGGACGATGGATCGAGTCAGACAGATTAGTTGTGGTTTGTTGGTGTATACCCCGTTCTATTCTACCCAATGTGTTCTTTTTATATCAACTTCAGACTACATAATAGACATGCACGATCAGTTCGTATCCTGCGTAGACGCATAAGCATGCACTGAGCCTGTAGCTCTTGGATATTGCTTCCCACCAAACTTTCCCTTCTTCCCAGCAACATCCAAATCCACACCACTCTCAACCTCCTTAACACTTCCCCATCCTCCACCACCCGGACTCTTAATAATAAACTGTTCACCAACCCCCAGTTTAACCAAAGCCCTCGGTCCCAAACTAACCAATCTCTCCCGCCTAACCCCCGTAACAACATCAACGTCAACCTTCCGAATCAAATTCTCCCCACTAGCACCATCTTCACCACCCGCAAGCCCATACGGCTGCGTAACGCGCCTCTCAGAAATCATAGAAAATGTAAGAGGAGCTCGACATTCTATAACACGGGTTACTCCTAGGCCGCCTGGATGTAAACCTGCCCCGCCTGAGGAAGGTCGAAGTGAGAATTCTCGGATTAGAATAGGGTAGCGTTTTTCTAGGATTTCTATATCGGAGATTCGGGTGTTGGTCATATGGCAATGTACTGCTCTATGGGGAGGAGGGGATGTTAGTTTTACTTTTAGGCAGTGAGGGTTCGAAGATAGATAAAAAGAAGTATGAGTAAAACTTACGAAGCACCATCCCAAGTCGGACCAGCACCCGCACCACCACAAATCGTCTCTCCATAAGCAAAACTATATCCCTCGCCCGGTTTAGCATCTCTACCCCCAAAAAACCCAACACTATTCATACAGCCCTGTGAAGCCGCGCAAGCTTGAAAAGCCTTGAGAATAACATCACAAACCCTTTGACTTGTTTGCGTATTCCCTGCATAAACTGCTGCATTCTCAGAAGGATTCAAAATACTTCCAAATGGGTTTATGACGTTGATTGAGGCGAGACAACCTTGGTTTAATGGTATGTCATAATTTATGAGACAGCGTAAACAGTAGATTATTGCTGATAGACAGACTGATTTCGGTGCGTTTCCGTTCCCTAGACATTCTGCTCCTGTTCCGGTGAAATCGAAGTCGGCGCTGCCGTCTGGTCGGATTCGAATTTCTAAATGGATTCTTGTGCCGTTGTCTAAGCGGTCGGTTGCTTTTAGGGTTGTTCCTGCTGGGAGCGTGGTGTATATTGAGCGGAGGTAGTTACGGACTGCTGATTCGGCATTTATTTGGATGTGGTGCATGTAGAACTTTGGTTATTTAGTTAGCGGGATTCGTGACAAAAGGGATTGAATGGAGAATGTACTTGAACAACAGGTCCTCCATATTCAGCAAATAAGTCATGAATGAGATTTGCCCCCTTTGCATTGGCAGCAACTTGAGCCTTGAGATCTGATAAGTTATCCTTGATGCTGTTACTTCCAACGCAATCTGGATACTTGCCCGGATCTTCAGCCAAAATTTTCGTGATTCCCTCTTCGTCAAAATGGCCATTGGAGATTAACTTGAATGATAAGACCGCAGCTCCTTCCTGCCATATCTCAGTGGCATTAGCATTACCTGAGATACCTTCGTAACCACCGATATCTCGATGGTGACCACGTGAAGCGGTGTAGAAAATTATCTTTGCTTCCGCGTCGAATACTGGGGTTATGACGGTGATGTCTGGGAGATGCGTTCCTCCGGCTGTGGGATGGTTGGAGAGAAGTACGTCGCCAGGTTTTAGGCTCGATCCGTACTTCTCGTGCTGATATTTGACTGCGTATTGCATGCTTCCTAAATGAACGGGGACATCTGCGACATATTGTAAGTCTTGTTCTTAATATCTGGGGTTGCTCGCTTACGAGGGGCATTAGCGACGAGACCTCCATCCGGACCAAAGATCGCACAGGAAAAATCCAGTCTATGCAACAGTGATTAGCAACAGCAAGGTCAAAAGTGCTGCATAGGTTCTTCTCTGGGATGGCCGCCCATTCTCCTCTTCATGCTAATTGAGACGCAGTTGTTTTGAGTTATTCAACTCAAGTTGCTTATCTTGGTAGAACAGCTTATTTATACTGCCCATGCTCCAAGTAATAGTAGTTTAAAAGGTCTGCTTGAAAGGATTCTAAAACATGAGAAGGATTTGAACTGCATACCTTTCTTTAATGTTTATGCTCACAGCAGTCTTCTGGAGAGTACGTCCCATTTGTTCCGCAATGGACATGAACCCTGGAGTTTCTTAGCTAGATTTTCCACAGCAAAATTGAGGGAATAAACTTACGATGTCCGAACGTAGATAGTTTGATCGGGTCTGGATTACTTAAGAGTATATCACCTAAACTGACAGGCTGGCGTTCTCGTGAAAGATACAAAATAACGTGGTCCTTCAGAATCAATGCGGTGGCACCAGGTACAATGACAATGGTCTGTGTTTTATCAATAATGATAGCAGGACCAGTCACAGAGTTTCCTGGTTGTAGTTCTGGAAGATTGAGCACTCGGGTGTCCTGACGACCTCCAACTTTGAAATAGGTTTGTGTGATCTTTCCAAGATCTTTAACAGGTTTCTTGACCAAATCCTTCAGCTCTTGCACAAGGTTTACCGACGGTTGGTTCCGAGCTTTACCGACTCCAATTCCTCGGACCCTGATATCGTCGATGACGATATCTCGATTTGGATGTGTAAATGTGAACTCTCGTTTATGGCTCTCTTCAAAGGCATATCTGAAGTTACCATCTGTTGGTTTCTGGACCATTATTTGCGTATCCGTTCCTGAGTACCTAAGGTTTAAAAACAGTTGCATTTCAATCTCGGAATTTGAGAATCCCTGCTTCGAAAGAGACTCGGATACTTTTGATTGCAAGCTAATGAACCTGGAATAAATCTCGTCTGAGGAGGACTCATTGAGAATTAGAGAGCTAGGTTCCTGAGCTTCTTCGACAACATTGGCAAGAGCCATGCCGTATGCAGACAGGATGCTGCTGTACTTATGTATGATAACTGTATCGATGCCTAACTTTGCAGCAATGGAGCAAGCATGTTCTAGCAGTATGTTAGCATTTACAGCTGAAGCTCTTTTCATGCCTCAGCACTTACGCCCACCAGCTCCACCAAAAGTAGCAAGTCTGTGGGCGGAGGTGTCGTATCCTCGCCCCTCTGTCAAGGATCTAATTGGGCGACACATAGCCTGGAGTTAAGCTGCGGTTAGCATGTTTCCTTCGCATCAAAATTTTTTCACATACCTCATTCGCAATATTCAAAAACCCTAGTGCTACATCCTCAGCTGTCAAACATCCCTGAGTCTCGTCATTGATTTCCTGAGTCAAAGCAGTGAATTTCGTCTTGGTAACCTCATAATCAAGGGGTAAGTTTTCATTGGGCCCAAAGATTGATGGAAAGTGCTCAGGAAGCAGACGGCCTAGAAAGAGATTTGCATCTGTGACAGTCAATGGCCCACCCTTCCTATAGCATGCCGGGCCAGGATGAGCGCCAGCACTCTCTGGGCCAACAACGAATAAACCATTCCTCCAAAAAAGAATACTTCCACCTCCAGCAGCCACGGTGTTAATATCGAGCTGCGGAGACTGAATGGTGACTCCTGCAGTTGTCGTCTCAAAGACGTGTTCAAATTTGCCACCATACCTCGAGACATCAGTGGAAGTTCCTCCCTAGTCACAAGTCAGCTATGATATGATCATTTGGCTGGGTTCTTACCATGTCAAATCCGATAATTGGCACTTTATCTTCCTCATCGTAGCTGGTCTGAGCATATCCAACAACACCTCCAGCAGGTCCAGAGAGAATTGCTTTCAAACCAGAGAACCTGTTTTCGTTAGTTTTTCGCTCGAGGAAACAGACTTTATACACACATGTTCATATTTACCAATCCTCCATCACTTTGCATAAATTCACACTGGGTATTCTCTAGTTCATCCTTGAAACCAGCCCGAAATCCTTGGATATAACGTTTGATCTCGGGTGTAAGATATGCATCTGCGGTTGCGCTCATGCCTCTCGATACCAACTTTATCATTGGCATCAACGAAGATGATAGAGATACATGCGTGAAGCCCGCCTCAAGGGCCATAGCTTCCACCGCGCGTTCATGATCAGGGAACGTGTAGCTGTGAGCAAGACAGACCGATATTGTGCGAAAGCCTCTTGAATAGAGCTTCGCTAAAGACTCCTTGGTCTTCTCTATGTTGAGCGGGGTAAGAATTCTTAAGACGTCTTTGCTACTTCCTACTCGTAGAGATGGATCCGCAGAGACATCAATTTCATATGGAAGGGGATCTTTAGCAGAGTCTTCAATTGTAACTCGCTCTTCAATCTCCACGATTTCGGAATAGAGAACATCAGGCTTGTTGATTGCAAGATCAAATAACTTTGGCCTTGCTTGATACCCAATTTCGAGAAGGTCTTTGAATCCTTCCGTAATGAGAAGTGCTGAGACCTCGCCTTTCCTTTCCAGAAGTGCATTTGTAGCAACAGTGCTAATTCATTAGGTCAGCTGGGTTTAGTTCTGGAATAAGAGAACAGCTCACGTTCCCATGCGAATCACGCCAACTCGTGAAGTATCTAGCTTCTCGTGCCTGGGAATTTCTTCGCCCGTAAAGATCTCCAGAATACGTCTGATGCCTTCTGTAGGTGCATCTTTGTAGTTTGATGGATCCACAGATAGGAGCTTAATGACTATATTCTCTGAAGCATCGCTTGGTATGCCGATACAATCTGTAATACAAACTTGTGATTAGTCCTTTTTCTGAACGAGCAGTTACATGACTAATGATGAGAAAGGGGGCCAGGAAATCAACGGACCTGTAAAAGTTCCTCCACGCTGTTTAAGAATTTATATTATTAGATATAGAATATCTTAGGAAGAAGTCCAAAGATAAGTTACTTACGTCAATAAATATGTCAATCTTTGGAGGCTGGAGACTGTGAGGCATGGTGGAGCACTACTTGACCTGGAAGGAGTGTAATGAAATGTCTCGAAGCAGGACTGGAAGATGAGATCAGGAATATAGAAGGATATAAGAAATAAAGGTCTTCCCAATGTGCTAGTCTCTTAAGAGTGTGAGGCTCTTCTGACAATCCCATGTCTCCCCACACAAGCCTCAATTCTCAGCATAATTGCAGGCTCCATACGAAAAAGAACGTCGCAAAAGTCCGACAGAAGATGCATGCTACGCTACCAGACACTGGTCACATTCGGTCGAATGCGAACTAGAATGGGTGGGCTGCTATACCGTATTAATTTGCAGTTAAGATAAAATCGGTAGAATAAGATAATAGGTTATTTTGACATAGGACCTTAAAATAGACTATAAGATATTATCTTAATTGCTAATTAATACGTTATGGTATTCCCCATAAACAAATTAGTTGTGTTCTCTCCTTCACTACTCCTCGCTCGTACCACCGCCACCTCCCACTCTTCATGCATCAACCATGGGGTATTCTTACGCGAGGATCTGGTCGACATGAGGATGTTATCTTCCATTTGGATTGGTCTAGTGTGTGATCAAAGGTGGCATGCTCTGTCGATCACCGCGAACGCTCAAATGCGACAACTAGCCCACTTCGTCTTTGTCCTTGACACATTCTTCAAGTCATCAAATTTGACTCTGTGTGGAGGAGTCCGAATCGCACGTCATGTCAATCATCCTCGACCGCAATATGGCGGGTGAAGTGCAACCACTGCCCCAGTCACAGTCACAGCCAGGACCACGTTTACAAAGTGTGAGGCGCAGGTCACAGGCTTCACGCCTCGAGCGCAGTGTGAATGCTTGTCAGAGATGCCGTGGTCGAAAACAAAAGGTGCGAAAGTCTCAATACAGATAATTCCTCTTCGCTTGGCAGCAAACGAAGATTTTCTATCAATTCTACTGAGCTAGCAATCTGTTCCAAGTGGTTAAGGTTACAAGCCCAATATAGGACTAGTAGCCTATAATCGTAACATACTCTTGATTATTCATTATGCCCTGCTCTGTTTGTTTTGCTCTGCTTTCTTTTCTTTTTTTTTTGAGAGTTTGGAGTGCTGCCATCTGGTGTACTGACGGTAGAGCACTTGCTGGTAGTGTGACTTGCAGTACCCGAAGTGTGGTAGTTGCGTTCGTACAAATAGTCGATGCTTAGTATATGATAGCAGCAAAGGGGCTGAGGTACCGCGCGACTATGTACAAGGACTCGAAAGCGAATTGTCCCAGCTGAAGAAAGAGCTCGAGGAGCTTCGAGCACAAAGGGACTCGCCTCAGTCCTCAGCGGGCGAAAGCTACCGCGGAGAAGCAAGACCAGATGCATCAGGAGATCGAAGGGAGGATGATACTGAGCTTGTCATTTCCATGGTACGCATACTACCCAATAATACCTTATTCCATCTAACAACGAAAATAGGCAAGAGTTGCACTGGGAAGTACAAACGAGCCACGTTTTATGGGAACAAGCAGCGGAGTTACTTTGGCAAAACTTGTAATGGCTGCTATAAAGATGCCACGCTCTCCTAGTCAACCAGAAACGTTCATGCAGCTACCCACATCACTAGCTACAGTACCCTCTTCACTTCCTCCATCGCATGTCGCCAGTCATCTACTCGATATCTACTTTAAGTATCGCACACCATTCTTTATATTCCTGAGCCGGGAAGATACGGAGTCAAGCTTTAGATATGTTTATGAGAATCAACTATCAGCCAATAATCCTGATTTTGACCAGGAAAGAATGAATAGGGAGTTATTCCTAGTCTACATGGTGATCTCAATAGGTCTCATCGTCGGCCTCAAACACCACAGCTCAAGTTTACAGCAGAGCGAAGGCTGCTTTAATTCCGCATTGAAGTATATTGACGATGTTCTCGCGTACCGAAAAAGCAACCTGGAAACTCTTAGCTCTGTTTTGCTACTTGCACAGTACATCATGATGTGCCCTGCAAAAGGAAGTCTTTGGCAGATTTCGGGCGTGGCTTTAAGGCTTTGCATCGACTTGGGGTTGCACTGGGAAAGTACTTCTTTCTGTAGGACAGATCCAGTTGTGCTTGATACGCGACGTCGGCTGTTTTGGACAACTTACAAGATCGAGCGTTTGCTGAGTATCACATTGGGCAGACCATTTGGCATTGTCGATCAAAGTATAAATGTTGGAATGCCTAGTGTTATGCCGAACTCTCAACATGGACATTCCAATTCAGAGAGAAGTTTCAGCGCTCTGCAGGAACAGGTGTCTAATCATCTAACCCTAATATTCCAACTGGAATCCGAGATAAAGCACGTCTTATATCATCAATGCAAGCCCTCATCGCTAGCATTTCCCCGACCAAATTGGAAAGCTTGGTATCCTGTTATCAGTAGGCGTCTTGAGGATTGGGTTGCAGAAATACCCTGTGATCGAGATCACGTATACCCTGGCCATAGTGATGCTTGGTGGAATTCACTACATAGCAATGCACTACTACTCTTGCATCGACCCAACCCTGCTATCCCACATCCACCAGCAGACTCGCTCATCATCTGTTCTTTTGCTGCACGAAAGCAAATTTTGAGCATTCGAGAACTATACCGGGAGAAACAAATTGATGTACCTTGGATATGGGTAAGTACTTGATTTTGTGGAGCAAAATTATCCCTTACAATCCTTCTATTCATTTTTTTTTACTACCGAGATGTCTAGAATGACCAAACTAACTCCAAGTTTCTCGCCGTAGGTTCATAGGTTGTTTCTTGCAGGTCTCACCACCACATACTGCCTTTGGCATTCATCAGAAGTCAGAGAACAAACTAGGTTCGAGGATCTGATGGAAACAATGCAAGCCTGTAGTAGTGTTCTGTCTGTAAGTCAACCGTTTACATTAAAGCTACAATTTGCCTGCACTTGAGAAGTCTCGGGAGAGAATTGCTAGACTGATTCTGCGGGTTGTTTATCTTATTCTGATATAATGCTCCTCGATTCATACTCGTATTCAAGTCCAGTGGTCGAATTTCACCATTATTAAGTCTTTGTTCTTCGTTTGATTTGAACTAATTCAAGGTGTAGGCACTTGCTGAGCGCTTCCCTGGTGCTTCCGGATGTAGAGACTCTTTTGATAGACTCTCTGCAGCAACATTGAAACATTTCACAACGAATGATAGGCCACTTAGCAACAAAACACGTCAGATTCTCCAACACACTGACTTCAGCAGTCCGACGGGACAGTTAACTTCTAATCCCAGCAGCAAACTGCCTGTTTCCGTGGTAATGGAGTCTCCTCGTGCTGTGCATCGCGAACTATTTGTACCACTTGACGAGCTGCACCTTGATAATGTATTTCTATTTGATGACATGGACCTTGGCGAAACACTCAGCTCTACTGCGCAATGGCCGAGCTATCCATTTACTGATTATTTTGGTGGCCAGGAATAAATGACTCTACTTATGCTCAGAAGAAATGTATAAATGCCATTTCAAGTACTATATGTTGGGAGTTTGGAGTAAAGGAAATCTCCTGCTATAACAGCCTTTGAAGGCTCCTTCTTGTTACATTACCACAACCTTAAGGTGGATGGTCCTGAGCTTTGTATTCATGACAATGATATTTAATATTTACTAGGTTTCAGAGTTTCGAACTCAGGACTGTATTATCATCGAATTGATAATCCTTCTCTGTCGCCATTTCATTCTTGCTCCAAACTCGTGGGCCGTGTTCTCCTTCCTCAAGTCCATTTCGCTTTTGTCCTGGTTTCAAATCGCGCCATTGCCATCTCTTCCCATATTCATTCAAGTCATCTGGACTTCGACTTTCAATGATTCGTACCACTTCACGACCTAAAATTGGCAAGAATTTGAATCCATGCCCGCTTCCTCCTGAACACACCATGAGACCTTGCTGTGAAGGCACCCTCGATATGACGAAGCTATTGTCTATGGAATCCG
Source organism: Pezicula rhizophila (assembly GCA_022190145.1). Lineage (NCBI taxonomy): Eukaryota > Fungi > Ascomycota > Leotiomycetes > Helotiales > Dermateaceae > Pezicula > Pezicula rhizophila. The sequence goes on from JAJONI010000261.1 coordinate 19,022, forward strand.
TGTACCAACAATTTCGTACCCCCGAAATGCCAAATTCTTTCAACTCTGGCAGATTTGAACCTATAAATTCTTTTACGGTGTCTAAAGCCCGCTTTGCGATGCGTGTCTCTTTCTCTGGTGTATATATGGTCTTGGGAACGCTTACGCGTTCGGTGGTCTTTCCATCTTGACCTTGTAATGTTGTATAATTTGTGTACTTTACGCCCCTGAATCCTATTTTGAGGATTCCAGTTTCCGTTCTTGGAAAGCCACCCAGTCCTAGGCCGTTTCCAAACCCGCCAAATGAGTAAACAGGGAAATTCTCTGGAGCGAAGCGCTCCCACAGATCTTGTCGTGACTTGGGCAATTGGACATAAACTACGCTACCAGCAGTTGTTTCGAGAAGACCACGCACCGCTGGAAGGATAGATGGAGTCCAACCACCAGCTGAGAGAGATCAGTTAGTGATGTTTATATAGTGGCCGCTAGATACAACTCACCTGCTACGATAACAAGATCAGCAGTATGGGACATTCCATCCACCGTTTTGATTCCGATTATCTTCGAATCATCCTCGGATTTTAATAAAGACACAAGTCGACCTTTTTCACCAAGCACGAACTTGACGCCAGCTTTTTGTGCCAAATGCATAGTCCATATCATGGCTTTACTGGCTCTAGTGAATCCAGAAATCGAGTCAAAGACACCAGCCAGAAACTGACCTCGTTCACCTCGTTTGAGAGCATCGAACTTACGATCATGTCTCTGAGCACTGTTTCGTGCACGTTTCTCGTCCTCTTTGTTTCCAATAATATACTGAGTGTCCCTCAAACCCTCTTTCGTCAGATTTGCCAAGGTCAATTGTTCGTGGTCACTCAGTTTCCCGTCGTGGCTCAATCTTAGATAACCACATCTTTCAAAAAGTTTGTCGTTTTGAGTAAGGCCATTTGGAAGCTCAGAAACCGGGGTGTTGCTTAGATCTTTGTTCCACTGCTCCCAAATACCGGCTGCTTCGAAAGCCAAGCGTTGATACATTATGTCATGGCCATAGCTCATACGCATCACTTTATTGAAATCTGCTGATGCTGCATCTGCACCATCTGTGGTGCTATACGCATTTTGGTGGTATGGTTGGTAATCAAAGACAGTGACGTTTGAATAACCCGCCCTTGCAAGATGTAGTGCTCTAGGTATCAGTGTTAGCTATGAGACATGAACAAGCGACCACTTTTGACCTACGTGGATAGGCCAAAGACTCCAGCTCCAACAATAATTATTGGTGACTTGCTGGATAGCTCCTTTGAAGTCATCATAGCAATTCGCAAGTTGAGTCGTAGTAGATGTTATGTGTTGCACTGCGTTCTACTTGCTATAGACTTCTTTTCTTGATGTCAATTGGTTTCTTATCAGGTTTTGCACCTACACTTTTTGCGTATATGCTCATTTTCTTTGATCACGAGAGGTGCACCTCCTTGAGTTAATTTCAATAGTGGGAGATCTTGCTTTGCTTCGCTCGCTTGACATTGGCGTGATTGGCAGACTTTCCCCCATCTTTGGTATCGGACGAAAGCGAAATTATAGACACACGTATTTCGGGAATTGTCCACCGCTCAGTACAAGTCGGACGAGGGCGACAAGTTGTCAATATTTGCCGTCTACTGCTTATTCCAGTTTCGGGTAAACCCCGCTGCATGATATCGAATTGGAGCATTGTTATCTTTTGATGCCAAGTTAGAGGGGATTGCAGGGCCTTTAGTCATATAAATCTATCATTCTCTTGACTACAGAACCATCAAGCCTATCTTCATTTGTCTATTTCTTACTTCAAAAATGACGAACAGCGAGACCTCAAGCGAAGAATTAGAAAGACAGCAAGTGGGAAAAGAGCCCCAAAATCGTCCATTCTTCTGGTGGACACGACCAGGAACTCCAAAAGCTGAAGTTGCACTCGTCCGAAAAATTGATCTCTGTCTTCTCACTTACTGCTGTTTATCTTTCTTCTGCAAAGATCTTGATCGCAACAATGTTTCAAATGCTTATGTCTCCGGTATGAAAGAGGATCTCAAGTTGAATAGCGATGAATTAAATTGGTTTACGACTTATTACAATATTGGCTACATACTTGGTCAAATTCCTAGTAATATTCTTCTCACGAAAATAAGTCCTCGTTATTACCTTCCTGGTGCTGAATTTGTATGGAGTTTGTTGGTTTTGTTTTTGTACAAGGTTCGCAATGCACGGGATATCTATGCACTGAGATTTTTCATCGGTTTGGTGGAAGCGACTTGTTGGCCTGGTAAGTAAATTGCGCTTTGACTTTAGGTACTTGAATTGTTCTAATAGTATTGATAGGTTTGCATTTTATGATAGGTTCTTGGTATAGAAATCATGAGATCAATAAGCGCTCCGGCATTTTCACCGCAGCAGGAATTTCAGCGACTATGTTCTCGGGATATATACAAGCTGGAGTCTATACATCTCTGGATGGTCGACTAGGCCTGCCGGGTTGGAGATGGTTGTTCATTATTGGTCAGTCCTCATTTATCAGCTTGTAAGCCTCAGATACTAACAAACCTTTCAAGATTTTGTCATCTCTCTACCTCTGCTTGCATATGGATTAGTGTTTATCCCAAATCCAATAACTGCTAAAGCTAAGAGCTGGTGGATGACTGTAGAAGAGAAGCAGCTTGCAATAGAACGACTAGTAGCTGAGCATCGAGAGCCATTGGGGAAGTTGAATCTGACCATTTTCAAACGAGTCTTTGGCAACTGGAGATTTTGGGTCTTGGTTAGTGTCTATTCCTCTTCAAAATTGATTTCTCAAACACATACTAACTAACATTGTGGTAGAATATCATGTTTTCCCTCTACTACTTTACCTACCAAGCACGTAAGAATCATCACCATATCCTTCAACCAAGCATATCGAAATACTAATACTTCCTAGCAACAACAAGCACGATGGCCCTCTGGCTCAAAGCCGAAAAAAACTACTCAGTCCCCCAAATCAACAATCTTCCAACTGTTTACTCTGCAATATCAATAGTTTACATGCTAGGCTCGGGAATCTACAACGACTGGACCGGAACTCGAATGCCCTCACTCCTTCTAATCGGCCTCCTTAACATAATAGCCGAAGTAGTCCTAGTAGTCTGGAATGTCCCCTTAGGAGCGAAGTATTTTGCATTCTGGATAGCAGGTTGTATCCAAGCCATGATTCCAATCGTAGTTAGTTGGACACATGAAGTTTGTAGTCGTGATGCGGAGGAAAGAGCTATTGTCGTGGCTAGTTTGAATAGTATTGGCGCTGCGCAAGGTACTTGGTGGAATCAAGTCTTTGTTAAGACGGTTGATGCTCCGAGGTTTAAGATGGGGTATAGAGCTGGTTTGGTTGTAGCTATTTTGATGACCCTTTGGATTCCGGTTGTAGAGTTCTTTTCCAAGAGGCAGGAGAGGTGGTATTTGAGGGAGGATGCTGATATGGGGGAAGTTGTTGAGGTCACTCGGGTGGATGACGGGTTGGGAGGGAGTGAGAAGAATCGTACTTTGAAGGGGTTTGGTGTTGAAATTTGATTTGTGGCTGTTTTAGGAGATATCCGAGAAGGTTATTAAACGGTTTCCTACTTTCGTCCTTCGCCCTTCTTTAGAAACAAACAATTGATTGCATGATCCGGGCTCATAGTAACCTCAACTCTACAAACTGGTTCCTCAACTCTCTCCCTCCCAGAAATTGGAAAAGCCACAATCTGCTCATAAACCTGCACAATTCTAGTAAGTGTATATGCCATCTCAATGACCGCAAATTGCTGTCCAATACAAGCCCTCTTTCCATGATGAAACGGTATAAACTCCCAAGTCTTAGGCTGCCATCCGGATGTCCACCGTTCAGGAATCCATTTTTCGGGGTCTAAGTAGTTTGGAGATCCAGGGGGGTCGTATAGGTCTGCTCGTTTCTGGAGGAGCATTGATGAGTATAAGACTCGTGTATTTGCGCGGACTCCGATTGGTGATAGGCCGTCTGGACCACCGCCACGGGGTAAGGTGGTGTCTTTTAGTGAATAGCGCAGATTTAATGGAACAACTGGGTATACACGCATTGTTTCATTCATGACTGCATTTAGATACTTCATCTCCTTGAGATCGGTGTAAGAAGGTTTCTGGCCTGTAGCCCCAAGACCTAAACGTTTTTCAATCTCCGAACGTAATTCGACTAACACCTCTGGGTTTCTGGATAGTTCAAATATACAGAATGCCAGAGTTCCAGCAGTTGTGTCTCGACCTGCTAGGAGAATGGTTATAAGTTGATCGCGGATAAATTTTGGGTCACGTGTAGCTCGTGCCATGGAGTCGAGGAAAGTGTCTTTCTTGGAGATCTTTGCGTCTAAATCTGCTTCAGATAGAGAAAGTGCTTTTTGGATATACGGTTGTATGAAGTCTTCCATGACTCTGAGTTCTTGGCGGAACTTCTTGCGAGAAAGGAGGAAGCTGAATTCGCTAGTAAAATGATTAAATTTAGAAAACGAGTTTCCAGGAGGAGCTTTAGATGCAAGCATTCTAGAAAGGAAAGGGGAAAGTGGGAGATTCAAACTTACTCCATTCTGAAATATTCCGATTGTCTCTCAAGAACGCATCTAAAAGCTTCTGCAACTCTTGTCTCTGGATACTCAAGGCTATTGGTACCCTCACCGAGGAGGTAATCTGTAGCAGCATCCAACGTATACCGAAGTAAAAGTGGAAATATGTCCACGACGCCTTTGCCATGGGCAGATTCACTTCCTCCCAGAAGGGGTATCAGTTTCTGGATATGCTTCTCAAATACCTCAGTATCTACCATACGTTCTTTTGCGAACATTGGTCGCAGGAGCTGTCGAGCATGTACCCACAAGGCACCATCAGTACCAAAGACACTGTCGCCAATAAACTCCTTCCACTCCTCGTGAAATCTCTTCCCTTTGCCGTAAGAAGCAAACTGACTACTCAAAACCGCCTTGATATTTTCCGGATCAATGGTAAAGATATCGCGGGAAGACATGCCAGAGTTGAGTTCTGCAGTTGTCAATGGTGCATTAAATTTGGATGCTCCTCGAGCATTTTTCATCGCTGTATCCCAAAATTCGATATCTCGGCGTTCAGAACTAGCTTTCATGTATTGGTATATGAAATCAATTGCTTGTTGTCTAAGTCAGTTGTCTGTATGCTGGCAAGTATGAAATGTTATCAAATTTTCTTACCAAAGGGAAGATTAGAGCGCATTTCGGGTGCTCTTGCACCCAAACGAGATATCTCTCGAGAAACCTGATATTTTCTAATCCAAAAATATATAATTGTTAAACTCAAAAGAGCGAACGCCACCTTTCCAGGCTTCCAATCAAGAATTAATTCACCCATATTGTGGTTGGCGAAAAGTAGTGACCCATAAGTTAACTCAAGGGATCTTGAAAATTATGAAAGTGGTATTGGAAAACCCAAATGTATATTCTCGTACACATAGAAAAATCAGAAAGGAACTTTTACTTGCAGCGTCAGTTGTATAGAAATTCATCCATGGTCAATGAGGGATATATCTGACGATATTCGCGCAAGTAATTTTCAAAAAAACCTTGTATTCCACAATCCTTCAGAAGTGTGAACAGTCGTAGTGAAGCATGGATTATGAGACTTCACGCTGCAGGTATACCCACGTTCTCTCTTTAATTACACCGATTTGAAAAGGCATTTAGGTATTTCGCTAAGTGAGCGGTTGTTATCGACCAGCATGGAAGTTCAGCTATGCTCCCGAACCATGAAGTGATCTGGGCTGTATGGAGAAAAAAAAAAGCACCCCCTGCTGCTTATCATTCGGCGTTAAAAGCTTAATTGAGTATAGAAACTGGGTCATGGTAGCTTTATATCGCGCATTTGGTGGGGAAACGACAGATCCGAGCACAGTTGCCTGGCTAAAGTACGGTGCAAACTTATGACAACAATTTAAGCGACGCCTTCCAAAAGTGTAAATACAAGTGTTTGGAAAATGGTGCATGGTAAGCATTGCCTTCGTAGGGGGAAAAAAAGGTAAAAAATATGGTAAATTGAAGTAGAAGTGAATTGTTCGATGTCCAAATTTGCGATAAATATCAAAATTACATGGCAATAGTACAGGAAACGGGATTCAGCACCTACGAGCTGGGACACTTTAAGCGATACAACCAAAACCGTTTCGAGGGCAAGTCGTATTCGGGCTTGTGCCATTTGGTTTGGTTTCTTATTTGTTAAAATGTAAGATCAAATGCTGGGCGCTTAATTCTAGAATAAACTAGCAGATTGCAATGTAACACTGCAAACGCACTTGGCATATGGCATAAAAAGCGCATACGAATCTACCTCGCTGAAAATGGGGTAGGAAACACGTAAGTGGAGGTAATATTCCGGTAGAAACGTGGAAGCATTTTACCAGGAAAGACCCGAATTATCTATATGAATAGAGTTTCCTGAATCTTTGGAATGAATTCTGATGACTTGAAAATCTGGACAATTTCAGCAAAACCATGTGCAGTCAACCTCGATAACAACAACAATACCCACGAATTTGACCGAAACAAAGCACATATTTGCACATACACAGCTAGACTTAATCGTGGTCATGGATACGCGGAGGCTCTAGTCTATGCATTTTTCACCAATAGTTTTACAGAACATGGGTGAAAAGAACAGAAAGGATGCCAATAGTCTCAAAACTCCCAATAAGAGACCAAGAGGTAGAACAAAGCAAAATCTCACTACTCTTCACATACTAAAAGCACCACAGATAACATCCTTCTAAATCAATCTTCTAATGTTGTAAAACCTCTTCAAGAAGGCCTTGCTTTTGCTTACTGCTATCTCCAAGTCCGTCTCAAGGAAGGTCTCCGTCCCTACCAAGCATTAACCACAGTCGGACGTTTTAACCATTATATCGTGGGCCCATTCTTCACCTGGCACGGTGAAAATGATCGTATACTTACCACACCGTCGATTGGGCAGGTGGAAATGCTGGGCGAAAATGGAATCATTGAAAAAGTTGTCAATGGTGGTTCTCATAACTATGCTGGCTTTTACAAACTTTCTCCTGAGGACGAAATCATACATCGCAAATGTTTGGATAATTTACCCATTGCTGATGCTCGAGCCATACCACTTCTAAATACACTCATGCTTCAAAATTTGGCAAAGTTCTTCAATGCCGACTGTTGCTATAGTACTACCACCGGTTATCAAGCCAACATGTTGGGTATCCCAGCAATTGCTGGCAAAGATTGGCTGATTGTCGTTGATGAAAGATCTCACAACTCCATTTTCACTGCTGCATATGCTGCTGGTGCCAAAAAGTTAAAAAGATTTAGGCACAATGACATGGTACAACTACGTTCGATACTCGAAACAACACAAGGCCAGTACTCGGATACTCTTGTTGTGGTAGAAGGTCTTTACAGGTACGCTATCTACTTCAAACCAAGGTTTCTTAAACTAAAAATGGTCCAAATTTAGTATGGATGGCACGATACCACCACTTGATGTGCTCTATCAACTCAAACAAAGATTCCACATCACCTTATACGCCGACGAAGCACACTCTTTCGGGTCAATCGGCAGCACTGGACGTGGCTGTCTTAAGCTATGGAATGAACTACACCCAGATAATCCTGTTCCTTTTGACACGATTGACATTCGTAGTGCTGTTCTCTCCAAAGCAGTCGGCGGTTTGGGAGGATTTGTATGTGCATCTGCTCGCTTCAATGACAATCTCTGTCGGCGAGCGGATGAGCTCCAGAACCGCGGTGAATCACTAACGACCTCCACCATATTGCAGACATCGGCCTTTTTACACCAGCCAATACGATTAGAAAAATCCTTGCATCGATTAAGGGATATTTCACGTTTCTGCCATGAAGAACTTGAACGCCAAGGAGTTCGTGTCTACGGTAATACGTATGCTCCTATGCTCCCAGTTTATGGTGGCCGACCAAGCAAATCAGCAGAGTTATCACATGTGTTGAGGAAACTTGGGCTTGTGGCGTCTCCTGTTAGCACTCCAGCTGTCGAGGTTTGGGAAAGTCGTGTTCGCGTTACCCTATCATCATCTTATAGTGATGAGGATGTAAACCAGATGATTACTGCTATTGTGGAATCAAGTCAACGCATAGGACTTAGTAAACCAACTCAGATTCCCCGACAAACGTATTGCTATCCAGGGGTAATGAAAGATGGGGAGGAGAAAATTAAGGCAGAGAAAGAGAGCCAGAATGTATACCATTATCTGAATGGTCTACTTGAGGAGCAGACTCGGGAGCTTTGTTCCAAAAAAATCCTTGCCGAAACAATTTCTCCTGCCAAACTTGAGCAATCTATTATCGAAGCTGGCCATGCTGCTAGACAGAAATACGGTCTTGGCTCAGGAAGTGCCCGCTGGATTCTCGGAACTTTCCCGCCACATCTCGAAGTCGAGCAGTTGACAGCAACACTCACAAAACAGCCTTCAGCGCTGACATATCCTGATTCTGACCTCGGTCTGATGTCAACTATTGCTGGCTTGTGTCGTCCAATTATTGCCTGCACAAAGCATTACTTTTTACTTCCATCACTCCTATCCTCTACGGCGGAAGAAGGTCTGCGTGTGGCTTCAAAGAACTCCGGAACCACTTGTATCAGATATGCTAGTCACGATGATCTGGTTTCGCTTTTCGGAGCTTTGTCTCGACACAGGGGCACTTATATAACAATGTATATCGATACGGTCTCAGACGGTGTTAGTATTGATATAACAGAACTCGCAACTAGATTGGCTGCCAATAGGGGTGCTACACGAGGAGTAACATTACTCCTCAATAAAAACAAATACGTTGATTACAATGGGGCACAGCAACTTGGAGTCGAAACGAGTATTGGTCTGAATAAAGCCTTGCAGATACTGTCAGCCCGTCTACTGATCAGCGGATCCTTCTATCAGGCTTTTGGTCTACCAGGAGGTTATCTGGCTGGAAATACTGAGATCGTGGAGGAGCTCCGTTACACCAGTCGGTGTTATATGTTTACGACGTCCCCACCACCTTTCATTATGGCCATGATTAAGGAGACTTTACAGTTGAGGTTGAGAATGACCATTGGGTCAGAGAGCAAGATGGTGGAAAACACATGTCCGACTTTTGATATAAACAAGAACTGGACACGACTGCTTAGCAAGTCTAAACAGTTTCCGGTGGGCTTTTGGTCGCATTCACTCACACTGATCGTTTGCTTCATTCTTTTCTTTTTAGCATCTGTTGTCTCATGGGTTATTCACTAAGTAGAAGGATATCGGCTCTTTATTTTTCGTCAGTTCTTTGCCCTAGCACATCTAAAATCCAGGCGGTTTATTGAATATCACAGTTGCGCTATAAAAATAGTATAATCGGTGTCTCGCAAGTAGGCGGATACTGAAAGTGAAGCTGGAGGAGCAGTTTTCCTTGGGTTGTCCACGAAAACGCGTTGTTTTGGTGTCGTTTCGCTTATTCAACGCGATCGGCAAGGTGAAAAGGGGCAACGCTAAAAAGCAAACAAAAAAAATACCCGAAATTCCTATAGATTACAACAAACAAAATCCCTCCCTAAACCAGAAAATACCCTGAGAAACCGAACGAAAAATGACATTACAAACCCCAGGCTGATGATCGTATGGGTAGACGGTTTCCTCAGATTCCAACCAAGCTTCCTACTTCACCCATAGGTGATAGTCATCAGAAAGAAAGTATTGGATATCTGCGATAGTGGTACGCCACCTGCTGGTTTGTTTGTTTCTTGGGATTATACAGATAATTCCTAGGCCACGGAAGGCGGTATCAACTACTAGTACGTCGCCAAAAGGGGTAACTGCCAAACCCTACCAACCTTTCTTTCCTTTGATACTCGATCTATCCAACAAATAACACCATCTTTGCATGTTAGTCATCATTACAGCGTGCCAGACTGTGAATAGAATTCGAGCCCCGAGAATGGAGCCATTCAGTCAACCTACAACCAGGACTGGCTGCAAGAGATGCACAAGGCTCAAAGTTCAATGTGCTCGCCTCTTCTACTTAAGAATTTCAATGATGTGCTAATAGTTTTTAGGTGTACCCTCTCGCACTGATCCCACATCGCCGACCTGTAATACATGCGAGTTAAGCGGTAACCGTTGCTTGCAGAGAGACTCGACTCGTGGCACCAAAGCCGAAACTCCTATACTGACTGCAGACAACACTCCGAAGTCTAACGCGACTGAAGCCATTACTTCAAGAGGAGACAAAGCTCAGAATAGATATTCCTCTAACGTCAAGTCGAAACTCTCAAAAGTGCAAACGGTGAATTCGTCCGATGATTCTCAAGCGGAGGTTGGTTTGACTTTCCAAAAATCCAAAGTTGTAATGCTAATATGCTAATTTTAGGAACCAAGCATTTGGCAAGGAAAAAGAGGGCCTGAAAGTGCTAAAGCCGAAGCTGTGGTTGCAACAAATGAATTCCAAGAGACCAAGAAGAAGCGCCCACGAACGGAGTAATTCGTGAGACCCAAAATCATCACTACATTAGATTGGCGGGCTTGGAAAGCAAGTCCATGAGCTAAGCGAAATTGATATATACACTGTGAGACAGAATGAGGCCTTGTCGCTATCAAGGGTCTCGTGGTGTAGTGCAGTACCGCGCCGGCTAAAATAATATTGGAAATATCTTAATGAGTTTCGTGACAGAGTACCTATTGCGACCGTCTGACGTTTCATGTAACTCGCAGCTTACTTGCCCGTAATCCGTATTGGCTCGCCTTCTACTTTGCTCTGCCCACTACATCCCATAGTCTGACAGGGCTTCGGGCTTGTAATAAGCTTGAACAATCTTTTGGTATTGGATTTTGTACTTTGGTGTCTGGAGAAAGCTCTGATAGAGACTAAAGCCCTTAATAATTTTAAACTCAAGTTTGAACAAGTTCGTTCCTAACACTAGAAAATACATTTTGAAACTTGAAAAGCACCAAAGATTAATACACTATTGGAGTCTGTCAATAATATAATATCGTATATATAAGACGGAAGTCAGTAATGAATGGCTT
>JAJONI010000262.1:0-30008 GCA_022190145.1 Pezicula rhizophila
ACTAATTGTCATTTCTAAATGCATAGGCTGTTATTAAATAAAGCAACGTAAAAAGTGATAATGTTAAACCAGCAGTTATTTAGTTTTCACTCAACTTTCACTCTTCTACAACTACAATAGCAACTATATTTCGTAGCTCTTAAGCGAGACACACCCCTTAATGATTGACTACACAGTATTTGTAGCTTGATGTCTTCACACTTACGATATATTTATCCTTCTTAATTCAATCTCCAACTCATAATAGGCATCCACAAGCGGTCCTAAAATTCTTTATCCACAACCATCACAACCACCGGATGCGGACATAACAATCCAAACAAAGAACCACTCCTTGAATAACCACACAGAAAATTTCCCACGACATTTTCCTTTACATCCCATTCCAACCCTTCCGTCACTCCTACACCATGAACCTAACTAATATCCTAAAAACAAAATTTATCTTTTCGATTCTATTATAAAAGTGTACAAACTAGGACGAAAAGATGCCAGCAAAAAGGAACAAAACTAATAAGAAAAAGAAGGACAAGACAGGAGTAGCTTCTCCAAGTCCGCGTCCAGAAAAATCTAGTGTTTCAATTTCACCTGCTGTAGGGAATAGCAATAGTGGCGAATCGACAATTCGAACTCAAGGAGCATCAGGGCCTGCTGAATCAGAACAATCATCCAGCGAGTCCGAATCAGAGTCCCCAACCCCAACAAATGAAAGTCAAAGTTCAAAATCTGAGGAATTGCAAGCTAAAGACAAATTAAAGACTACTCAACCATCAGAGTCCTCTCAAGAAACGGAACAGCCATCCAACGTTCTCAAACCAGACGCTCAAACACCAACAAGCGAAACTCAAAGTCAAACCCTAGCCCAAGATATCCCAATCACAGTAGAAGAACTGCAATCCTTCACCCCAGAAGTTAAAACAGAACAAAGAGAAGGACTCATAAACTCTACAGAAAACACCAACCAACAGCCATCACAGACCCCAGTTCCTCCCACCTCAAATCCGAGTACAACTCCGGGACCACCATTAGGACTTGACGATCATGAATCTCTACGTCCTCTCTTCCCCTCTTCAACTTCCAATATAGCAGGACCAAGTGCTGCGCGCAATGAAGGGCTATCACCAGGGAGCATTGAAGAGGGAGAAGATTCAGATTCGGTGAACAGTGCAGTAGTTTCGGCAATGGAAAGAGTTAAAGATCCAGACGAAGAAGGGATTGGAAATAAATACGAGGAAAAAGAAGTTTCTCCTACGAGAAGTCCAATTGAATTTTATCCGAATAATCCACTTGGTATTATATTTAATGAATCCTCGTATAAGGGATTTGACGAAATTTCCCGAGATCCTACGACAGGTACTTCTCCTAATTTAAGCGAGCAGTCAACTGAGAGTGGTGAGAAGTCTAAGGACATAACTATCGAGGGTCAGAGTGGTGTTGAGAGTTCCCCACCACCCAGAGATTTAACACCAGGCGAATCTGGGTCTCATGTTCAAAGGGACTCAACATCTCCAATTCCCAAAATTACAATCAACGACTCACCTGACCCACCCTCACCCCAAAAACAACTACAACAAACTCCCTATCCACCAAATCCAATCTTCGAACCAGTCCAATCCCTCCCATCAAACCAATTGAACCCAAATTTCAAAGGCCTTTCAACCCTACACAGCCACAACAAATTCAACTCGAAAGAAGATCACCCGGGTCCATTCCAACAAAGAGATAAGTCCGAAATGGAAGAAATTCTCGATATGAATGATCGAATAACAGTTTCTAGACTAGGAGTAGGACCTGACCCAATGCCTCAAAGCAGGGAAACCAAAGTAGAGAATTCTCGTCGAGATTCCGTGAAGACTACTTCCTCCATGGCGGTTGAAACCAGTGATTGGGATGGTACCGATGGAAAAGGACAACGTAGAGAACAAGATATTTATATCGCTTCTCGCAACGAGGGACAAATGGATAATGCACCTTTTAAAGATCTGACACCGGGAGAGAGTAGACCACCCATCCAGGGGACTTCTCCATCAAGAAGACAAGATAAAGCAGCAGGACGAAGTACCACAGCTCTAACCTTCACACCCCAAACAACAACAACAGAAACCCCAGGAACGCGATCAGAATCCTCACTCCACGAAGTACCAGAAGAACAACCTGACCGCCCAAGATATGAAAAGCTCCCCCTCCCCGATCCTCAAACCAACACCCTCCCCCAAGAACACGAAGAAGTGTTTGGTGACCTAGTCAAAACCTTAGAAAGAGAGGCACGAAGTGGGAAAATCCAGTCCGAAAACGGAGAAGTATCTTACGATGGGTTTAACTTCTACATAGAGTGGGGAACCAGATATCAATATTGGGATATAAATGTAAGTCACAGACCAGCCGGTAAACAACGATCCGACGGCGAATTCTGGCCTGCCATGAGACTTGTTAGACGACTATTTGGAGATAAGAGACTGAAATATCATTTGAACCGGTGGTTGGAGAGTGAGTATAATGTTTTTAATGATAATCGACTACCTAGGTTTGAGAATGAGGTGGATAGACGGGAATTTGAGCCGCTTTTAGATCGTCGTTATCGGTTTGTACCTATGGAGAGAAGGGAGGAACCTACTCAGTCTATGAATGATCAGTCTAGGAATGAGCAGCGACTAGAGGTTGATTCTTTAGCATCTAAGTCGCCTAAGTCACCCAAATCTGAGAAGTCGGAAAATACCACAGAATCCTCCCTTGGCTCTCCAGTAACTAAGGTCGTACGAGCTGGATCGAGACTTGACTACTTGACAAGGCAGAGATCGATTCTTAAATCCCAGGGACAATGGACGGATGAACTCGAGGAAGAATACATGGATGCTTGTAATAAAATGGAAAGGGTCAGCAGTATATTTAATAGGGAGCTTTCTGCAGCAGAGACGGCTGAGAGTGATCCAACGCAGCCAGCTGCCCCCAATAGCAACGAACCAGGATCACCTGGGTCTCAAGAGGGAGCTCAGCATAACATTGACGATACTCGTTCTGGAATTAGTACACTCTCACCACAAGCAGAACAACCAGTGTCTTCCATTCGCCGTGAACCAGGATCACCAGACTCTCAAGTAACAGTCCTGTCCATCGTTAACAGTACTCGTCCTACAACCCATACACGTTCAACACAAGCAGAAACAGAAAAACCAGCGGCCTTCAACCTAGAGCAAATAGACCAGCTACAACGGATCCAAAGTGAGCTGGATATCCTAGAAGCCTCAGAAAACTCTCTACATTCAGACAATTCTCCATATGAGCCACCTATATCAAGGACCCAGCATAAAGCGAGACTCAAAGGAGAGAGAAATGCCATCTATTCCAGTATCTCAAAAGCAGGGGTGAAGAGTTGGAAGCAAAATCTCTTTCGTCAGAAATGGGATGCTTTAGAGAAGGAACAGGACGAGCTACAGGAGGAAAAACATAGATGTGAAGGAATGTCGAGTAGAGAGAAATGGACGAAGGAAGATCGCTTAAGGGAAGTTCTTGCTCAGCTTGAGGAGTTAGCAAACGATCAGTCTAGTAGCTCCGATACAACTTCGCCGAGATCTGTTTACTCCTCCCCTCGAGCTCGAGCTCGAACTCAAATAGCGCCAGCATTTCAAGTTCCATCATCGTCCCTACGTAGACCTCCATTTGAATCCCCACCGATATCAGCAGTACCAGGACGCCTAGGTGCAGCACGACCACCACCCTCCGCGGTACAAAATGAGGATCCAACACCACAGCCACTGAACATCTCTCTAACGAAACGGCCTAGACCTCTGAGAGTTCCGAAAGAGAAATCACCTGCTCCTTCACGATATCCAACAACTCAGGATGTGGTTAAAAAGTCGATGGAAGATCCTGTGTCACCTCGAAGTCATGGTCCACAACAAGGTGGCCCTCGAGCTAATGAGACGGCAGCACCGAAGTTTGAAGGAGAAAAAAAGAGTGACTCGCCAAATAAAAGTAAGTCACAGAAGAAGTCTCCTGCATCAACTCCCAGTGGATGGCGGGGTTGCCTCCCAGGCTTCTCAGGAAGCGGTGCTTCACCAGCCAACCCAGATGGTCCCGACTACTCTAACGAGTCTAACGACGGAAAGCCAAGACTTGACTTCAATTCCAAGGACTCAGATACTCCTCCCAGCCGTAGTATAGAGGAGTATTTTGAAACTGTGGATGAGCCATCCCGTAAATTAGACTCGAAAGCAGAAATTGAAGAATCTGCTGCTCGAAGACGAACACAGGGAAAGGGAGGCGGCCGAAAGGAAAACCCTGTAGATGCCACTCACAACGAGGTGATTGACACCGTTGCACCACATTTTGAACACTTCCAAAATACGAATGTACGGATCCATACTGATATTCAGCTACCACCAGTTCAATACCTCGGCCAAGAAGGACCCGACCCTCTACATGATCGTGCGGACACGTCAGAAGAGGAGGCGGAGGCACGGTTGAGGATTTTGGATCAAGCTGAAGGGAGGACTGGCAGAGAAAATATCAACCCAAGGCGGACTAGTCTAGAGGTGAGTACAAGTTTATACGATAAGTCCCCGGCCAGTTCTTCGCATTGAACTTTGTCATTTTGTTGTGATTAACTAACGTCATTTTCATGGCGGGTAGACTCCTGACAGTGTGTGGTTATTCATGCGAGGTCTCCCCAGACCCCAGGATATTTCCCCAGCGCTCAGGGAAGAAATTCAAGCGCAGTTTGAACAACTCAGAGATGCGGCCAATCAGATAATAGTTGAGCGAGTTGAGGAGAATCGAAAACGAGTTGAGGCTGAAGTAGCTCTGAAAGAGTGCCAGGCGGGAAGATCAGGTAAAGCCGCAGAGAAGGTAGAGAAGAACAAATGGGATGAGCAGTTGCAGAAGAAGGATGGCCAAATTGAAAAACTTAAGAAAAAATTAGTGGAAGCAAGAGAGTACGGACGAGCCCAGGAGGAGAAGGCTAAAGGAGAGAAAGAGAGGGCTGAAAGGGAAGTAAGAGCGCGAACGAGGGAGATAAAAGCGAGACAGACGGCCGAGGCGCTGGCTCAAAATTTGAGGAACGAGAAAGCTGCAGAAGGCGCTGGGAGAAAAGAAAGTCAGAGATCAGTTCAGAGAGCCAGCGGCTCAGGCACAAGTGGGCTTGACTTCGATTCCCACTATGCATCGTCTCATCGGTCACCTGGGGGAGCTAGAGACCAGCTACGTCCATCATCATTAAACTTAGGTCGGAAACCTCCAGTAAGTTCCGAAGTAGCCGTCAAAGGCAAGTACCACCGCACAACCATATCACTGATCCTAAGCCATCATATTTCCTCCTTAGCGCCGTCTATGAACAGGGAAAGGTGGTCCATTGCACAAAAGAGGGCACGAGAGATTTATAACTTTTGGCACGATCTGCCAGATGACGATCCGAGAATTATCAGCCAAGAACAGCAGAATAGTTTACTAGGGAGAGTGTACTTCTGGATTGGCGTACTTGAATGGCGAGAGAGGAGGAACCAGCAAGCCTGGGAGAACTTTGAGCATGCTGGCCGGTGTATGGGAGCAGAACAATGTCAAGAGGCAGACTGGCTCGATGTCTATCGAGCTCAGCTCATGCGCGAAAGACAAACGGATCAAGAAACCCTGCCACTTTCTGAGATAAGATTCGTAACACAGCAGACTCAACACCAGACCTCGCCGGGCCCTCCAGACCCTCCAGATCCTCTTAGGTTGAAAAGACTGTTAAGGGAGAGTAATAAGCAAAGAAACTAAACGATCAGGAAGAGTGAATGACGGTAACCCTAATCACTGAATATTCTTAAAGCGTTATACCCATTCCGAAACCCAAACTAAAGAAGGATAATAGCACCCACTTATCTACTTTAACAAGTTTCGCTATACCTCACGACCGCAGGTAATGCATCCTACTAAAGTGCAGCCGCGGAAGCCCTAGATTAAGTGGCGTGAGCCTATGGTTACCAGAACAGATACTGAAAGACAGCACTTCAGCACAACATTCTGTAGCATTGAATAAGAGTGTTTAGCTCACCTCACGACTATAACCTAGCTGTATACGTGTCCGGATAGCTTAAGAATATTCGGACTCGCCTTTGTGGAGATGATTTTCGCTCGCTTCTATTTTTCTTGGTCAAGACGTTAGTGTGTAGAATTTCGTAGTTCTGTAAGTTAGAATAATTTTAGAAGGTTAGCTTGTAGAATCAAGCCCAGATGTGACCAGACGTGGCACAGAATGTCGATTTCCTTTGTCATCTATAGAAATATTGGTTATCTGTAGTTGAGCATATAATGCATAGCCATAACAAGATGCTCCTGTGACTCTATCGTGATCATTAAAAAACTAGTATGCTCTGCATGGGAACTCCCCAAACCCAGCTGGCAACTCCCATCGCACTTAGACTCATCGTCAAAGCCATCAGAAAGTTGACTTCGTTATTATCCAGCAATCCCAAGGAACCACTCTCAACAACACGACTTGGTTGCTCGTCACCAGGCTTGGGAGTTCCCGATATCTTATTGGCATCGGATTTGTCCATACTACCCATCCTCTTATCATTCTCCTCCTCCAATTGACCCTTATCTGGAGTTGTCTTAGCTTTACCATCGCCACCCAGTAAAGCAGCTTTAGCATCTGCTCGTGCTTGATAATGCTTCCTGCTTCGTCCCGCTTTAAGATGGAGAACTCTCTTGCCCCCTTCACCCTCTACCACCTTCCCAGTTCTTGTGTCTACTACACTTTCTTGGAACCAACCACCCAATAAACTATCAAGTACACTGCCAAGGGCTCCCCAAAGAGTCAGTGCAAACGTGAATCGCTGTCTGTCTCTGAAACTCCATCCAACTGTTGGAGATCTAGGTGGGCAGAAGGGTATGAATGCCATTGATGCAGTGACGATTATGAGTGATCCCAATAAACCTGCTGCAAGCCCCCATGTGGTAACTCCTCCATTTGTGCCTGGCGGGACTTTTCGAAGATTCCAGGACGTGATGAGACGAGGATGAGACTTTGAAAGAATGCCAAGTTCAGAACTGAATGTATCAGCAGCGACTGCTGCATAATTTGCAACTATCCCAACCACCAAAAGGTCTTGCGCCCATGGATAGCATCCAGAATTACTCCAATGACCCGGGAGAGATCCTCGTTGTCGTCGGTGTAGTTGGTACGCATGGAGGAGTGTAAGAATTGATGCGACGCCGGAGTTTGCAAACACTATGAAGGTCAGCAAAGTCTGAAGTGGTTGTACTACTGAGATTCTCACCTTGGATATGAGTACGCGCTCCTTCTCCTCCTGGGGTACCTCCTGCTTGTAATGTTAGGGTGGCCTTAACATCGTGCTTAATCTGAGATGGTTAGTATGATTCGGCACCCCTCGTACTTTCGTACTGCTGTTGACTCTGCAGGTACCTTTGTAACTCTTGTCCCAGCTAGGAAGAATATAATCAGCAGCGCAAATGGCAAGTTCCACGGATGCACAGCATGTGCAATTGCCGTCAATGTCGCAGCAACAATTCCAGCTGGCGTGAGACTTTTATGAGAATAAGCCCTCAATACCATGAGCAAGGTAATTGGACCTGCTATTATGGCCTTCATCTTGAGGTTCGGGTTCGGACTCGGATTAGATGTTCAGTTAAAGAGGAGAGAGCAGAGCTCTTGCATATGCAAGTGAGCCTGCTGATGACGGTCTCTTAGGTCATTTGTATACGGAATACGGAATACGGTAGCGGAAATTCGGAGAAGTGAAATCCATTTCAGGCCATTTTCATCACGTGCTCACACGTCTCCCGTCGCGCCCTCTTATGAAACGATTTGCAGCGAAATCTAAGTGTAAACATTCATTTTCATTTTACTTCGCTTCATCAATACCTTCGTGTCTTTGAACCTCCATCCTGAAACCCTTAACCTAAAGGAGGATTTGCGATAGTGGGAGCTGCTCGAGTATCACTTATCCCAATCAAAACACCAATAAGCATGGTCTCCCTCCAAAAGACAGATTAGGATGTCTCCGCATGTTGACCACAGTATATCCTCATTATGACTTCCTCTTGAGGCGAGCATATGATGTCCAAGCTGCCAACAATAATATTCTGCTTCCTTATCTCACTATCTCTCTCTCTCAGCGGACTTACCGCTAGCCGCGGGCCAATAATGGCAGGGTACCTACAGCAAACTGAATTATACCTTTATCTCCGGTATTACTGAGGGTTATGCGCTCTTCTTTCTCCCCGTACCCCACTTTCTCAATGTATGTATGTATCCATTGGGGTATCCTCTCTCTTTACTCCTCTTTCCACCTAGCCATTGTCTCTCGTTACCTTCAAGCATTGCCATAATGATAGGTGCTTTACTCTTGGCCACAACTGTGGGTATCTTAAACCTCGCAGCGGAATGCGTCGCGTCCTCAAGTACAAACTGTACAAGCACTATTCAATCGTACAATAATGCCTCTCAGGTGTTAGCAAATCAGGTTCTTGAATCACCATCCGCATATGACTTTCCAATCCTCCAGAATGGAACCGCAGCAGATAGTGGCCAATTTCCAATGCTATTATGCCATGGATTCAAGTTGGAGGAAGCTACAATCGATCAATTGCAAGAGGCCATGTCAAATGGGACTTTGACTTCCGTTCAGATCGTCATGTGCTATTTACAGCGAATTTTCCAAGTAGATGAATATACCCGGTATGTATGCTTCAACCTAAATTTCTACAAAGGCCTCACTAACAACCACTCAGCGCTATCATGGAACTAAATCCCGACTTCTTAGAAATAGCCAGCGCCCTCGACACCGAACGAGCACAAGGAAGCATCCGAGGACCCCTACACGGAATCCCCTTCCTCGTAAAAGACAACATAGCAACCAAAGACAAAATGGAAACGACAGCAGGTTCCTGGATGTTACTCGGATCTATCGTCCCACGAGATGCTCACGTGGTAGCCAAATTGCGTGACGCAGGTGCTGTATTAATGGGACATGCAACACTTAGTGAATGGGCAGACATGAGATCGAATTACTATTCTGAAGGTTATTCTGCAAGAGGTGGTCAAGCTAGATCACCTTATAATCTTACTACTAATCCTGGTGGAAGTAGTTCTGGAAGTGCTGCTGCTGTAGCTGCTAATATTGTTACTTTTGCTTTAGGGACGGAGACTGATGGAAGTGTGATAAATCCAGCGGAGCGTAATGCTTTAGTTGGATTCAAGCCAACAGTAGGCCTGACATCCCGTGCAAAGTATATCATTCCTCTCAATACCACTCACACTCATTCACCGCCCACTAACACACCACAGTGTAATCCCCGAATCCCACAACCAAGACACAGTCGGATGTTTCGCAAAAACAGTCCGCGACGCAACATACTGCCTCAACACAATCTACGGACCCGATCCAAACGACAACTACACACTAATTCAACAAACACCAGAAGGAGGCTACACGCAATTCCTCACGAACTCCACCTCCCTAAAAGGTGCGACCTTCGGCCTACCATGGCTCTCCTTCTGGCAATACACACCACCTGCCCAACTCCAAGGCCTCCTCACCCTAATAACCCACCTGGAATCCGCCGGCGCAACTATAATAAACGGAACCGAACTACCCCACTGGGAAACTATCGTTTCTCCAAACGGCTGGAACTGGGATTATGGTACTACTAGAGGCTACGCAAACGAATCAGAATATACGGTAGTAAAAGTAGATTTCTACAACGACATAGCCTCTTATCTGAGCGAATTAAACAACACAGATATCCGTTCCTTAGAAGATATAGTAAATTACAACATCGCCAACGTAGGAACAGAAGGAGGCATCCCAAATATCCATCCAGCCTTTGCATCAGGGCAAGACGGCTTTAACGCATCATTAGAATCAGGAGGTATAATGGATGAGACATATTGGCAAGCATTATCTTTCGTACATCGTACAACACGCGAAGAAGGAATTGATGCTGCGCTTGCCAATGACGGAAGTCCTGTTGATGCACTACTTGTTCCCCCGGATGTGGGACAAACTTATCAAATTGCTGCTCAAGCTGGATATCCGATGATTACTTTACCGGCTGGTGTTAGTGAGGAGACGGGTATGCCGTTTGGATTGGCGTTGATGGGCACTTCTTGGAGCGAAGCTAGTCTGGTGAAATGGGCTAGTGCTATTGAGGATGCCCTAGTGCTTGAGGGGATGGGGAGGGAGACTATGTTGCCTAGGTGGCTGGATTATAGAAGTAGGAACATACCGGTTAATAATGTTTGAGATAATCATATAATAATGCAAAGTAAACGACACCGACTAATGGAATATATACTTTTTAACTTGAGAGTCTAGACCCTTTGGTACTGCTATTCACGTTATGAGATTTCGCCTTGTATTAAAAGGCAAGAAACTTTAGCACGCGTACATTAATGATAGGCGAGGTGCTGAATAAACCTAACACAATATCAATTATTTTCCTCGTTGTTAAAAGCATATTTCCAAACGCAAGATGACAACCTCCCTCCACCTAACCCACCAACTTAAGCGAGCAAACGAAGAGGGGAGCGACAAAACACTGCACGATTACAAGCATACGACAAGAAACAGATACAAAAAACTCATCGCATCATCTCATAACAAAATAGAAAAAGAAAAAGAAAACCCAGGCTTGGAATCATGGAATCATGGAAGCATAGAAGAATAAAAGACCAGAGGAGCAGCACCTCACAAATCAACAAGCCAAGATCTAGAGAGAGAAAACAAAAACAAAAAGATCTATTTCTCTTCTCTCTGTCTATGATCAAGGCCATCACCCACCATAATGTTTGCGGGTGTGCAAATGTACAAAAGAAGTAGTATGTCATACATTAATTCATTAAAAAAACACACAGAGGAGCGGTCATCAATCATCCCCATCCCAACCCATCTCATCATTATTTGTCTTCCGAGTTTCCCCGTCCCCCGTTTCGTTTCTGACAAAAAAAGGAAATACAAAAGAAAGAAAGAAAGAATACAAAGGGAAAGAAGCCAAAGCAAAGAGGCAAAAGAGGTATCTAACGTATCGTAACATATCATATCCCATCGCATCGCATCCCATGCCATGTCATCATATCGTCTTTTTGTGAAGCGCCAGGAACACCGGAGAGAAAGAAAGGGGGTATTGCCACCCAGATCAACAACCACCCACACTAACAGCTCAGAGTTTCTAGACGAGCGAGATAAAATCACTCATCCTCACCCTCAGCATCCTCCTCCTCACTGCCCCTACGAACACCAGTACCAACACCACCAGAACCACAAAGCGTCCAATTTCCACCAGCCCCCGCCTCAACAACACGTTGTCTCAAAGCCCACTCCAAAAGCAAACGATCCCGACCGTTATCAACCAAAACCCCCTTATCCAAATGCTTCCCAACATGTTCCATCCTCTCATCCCAAGCCGTCTTCCCCAAAAATTCAGCCCGCTCGCAACCGCCAACACAACAACCCAATTTCTCAGGTGCCTCCCTCCTATTGCGTTCACAAGCCATCTGCAAAGACCTAACACTCTCCTCCCACTCCTTAGCAACAGCACTGCCCTTCTCACCCTTCCTCTTAACCGCAAACGGAGCGTGCATTCGTCTTAGATGTTGAGTAAAGAGATCTTTTCGGTTGAATTCTGCCCCGTTTCCGTTGTTGGATTTGGAACATGTGCCGAGGGTGCAGCACCAGTAGGTTAAGGCGAGGTGTTGGGATGAGACGTGTCGCTTCCATTCATTTTTACTGGCGAAGGTAGAGGTGCATCCTGCGAAAGAGAAGATACATGTGAAGGGACGAGTGTGTTCTTTAGCACTGTGTATTTGAAGAGCGGAGAGGTTGACGAAGGGTGGAAGTGAGGGACATTGTTTACAGGATAATTTTCCTCCTGCAGTAGACCGGGATCCGGAAGCAGAAGTAGATTTGGTGTTGGAGTGGTAAGTGGATTTGGTAATGCGGTTTGAAGAAGGTTGGGTACGTGGGTTCCTGGCGCTTGTTCGACGAGACGATTTGCGAGTGCTCGCTCTGGTGGAGCTGCGTGCTGCAGGCTTGTATTCGGTATCTGAGTCGAGATCATCAACTTGAGGGTCTGGGTCTGGATACTCGGCGACGATAATTTCGTCTTCAACTACATCGGCTTCGGCATCTTCTTCGTCATCTGAACCTGCTTCCATATCTTGATCCATTTCTAGCTGGTTTTGAGGCGATGCTTCGTCTTTGATTGATGCGCCGAGTCCTTCGTCCTTGGTGGCATAGTAGTGGGTCTGATGGGGACCTGTGCCTTTGAGATGTTGGTGGATATCATCCACAGCGTGGTAATCATTCCTTAGCTCTTCCATGTATCCTTCATCGGCTTGTGCTTCAAAGATAGAAGAATCCTGGAGATCGGGATCTGCGAATCCTTGGACTTGACTGAGATTGACGCCATGGTTGTAGTGATATCCATTTTGCTGCAGATAATCCTGGGCTTGTAATAGAAGTCGGGGATCCGGGAGTCCTTGGTGGAGATTTAGGCGTGCAAAGCTGTAGTCATCTTGCATGTATTGGCGTGGAGAGTAGTATGTTTCTGAAGGTGTATAGTACTCTTTCGCCTCAGTAGGAGGACTCAAAGCACTGCTGCATGTAGAAGATAGTTCATGTGAAGAAGATGGCGCGGGAGAATCCATGCGCTGTCCAATATCCATGTTTTTAGCTCTGATAGTCCTGGGGAATGAGGAAGTTGTGCCAAAGGAGGGATCTTGAAAGTTCTGGTGTCTGGGGTAATGACTCATCTGCATGCTGGCTGTGTTGCCGGTGGTAAAGAGCATCTTTTCTGGTTCCGCTGCCCAGCGTTGAAGTGGTTGTTGGCCCTGCTCCTGTGATGGCCATCCACTTTGAAGTTGGTGCGCGCGCAGTGACGGGTCGATGTTTTGCTGCATGGGATCATTCTGCATCCAGAAGTCTGTGTCTTCTTGCGAGTAGATTTGAAGATGTGGAATTGTTGGATTCAACGAATTCTGGGAATTCATTCCAGAATATGGAGTATTGTAAGCCATTGTCGAAGACCGATCTCTTGATCTCGTGGGCTGTATGTGTAGTGTGGGAAAACAATCTGCGGCTATTGGATTTAAGCGTGCTGCGACAATGCAGTGAAGTTGAAAAGGCCTTGTTTACTCAAAAATTCACTACTCGCAACATCGCCTATCTTTTCTGCGTTACTGCGTGCCTTTGTTAGAGTATTAGCGCGAGTAATTGGCCAACATCGAGATTAGGTGAATAGTTAAGGTAGCGTACAGGAATCACGGCAAACGACGTGCTGACCTTTGCACAATTATGTACTTGAGAACACAACTACGCGAAGGCACACAAAAGACTGCTCTATGATGCCACTTGGAGAAGAAGTCAAGTGGTAGATGGGTGGTATTGAGGCGAAGCAACACAGG
Source organism: Pezicula rhizophila (assembly GCA_022190145.1). NCBI lineage: Eukaryota > Fungi > Ascomycota > Leotiomycetes > Helotiales > Dermateaceae > Pezicula > Pezicula rhizophila. Next base: position 13,403 of record JAJONI010000262.1, read on the forward strand.
AAAGTATGGCGCAGTGAGATTCTGGCTATAAAAAAGATCTGGAAAAAAAGAAAGAGAAAAGAAGAACGGGGAGATGTATGTGACCATACCACCCCCCACATATCAAGCCTCCACAACCTTACCCGCACATCATATTGCTTGTCCTCAGTCAAACTCAATCCCCCCCTCGGTGTGTTAGACGCAGAGCCTCATTTCTGGCCCTATCCCAGCGAAACCTCATTGGAAACACATGCACGCTGCAATGCATGCCCCTGGATGTTGGTGGAGGACATGGGTGACGGAATAGAAGGAGATTATTGTACTGCGCCCCTCTTCACTGCAGAAGATCACCAACCATTCCAAGTGGATGGGCTTCTCAGTCTGGAGAGGAAGTGGGTGAGAGCCCCCCTCCCTCCTCCCCTTGTTTGGGCGTAAGGCAGACAGGGCAACCAAGAGGCACATATTTTTCTCGGCTGCTGCCTCTCTACCAGCACATAATTGAGAGGCTCAAACCACTCTCGCCCGGCTAGTATCAGTGTTAGCACCATACCCTGCTTTTCTCTTTTTTTTTTTTTTATTAACTTCAGCAACCCCTGTTCGACGCATCTTGTCTTTATGTCAAAGAAGAATGTGTTCACAAGAAGATGGGTGTGGGGGCCAGAGAAGAGATGTTGGAATGCCCCCAAATATGCGGCCTCTGCCAGATTCGGTACGGCTTTGTACGCCATGGGCGTTTATATTTCCAGGGCGCTTAATACGTCCACCTTAGTTGCAATGACAGTTCACTAAAGCGCTTATATGGGCCGAGACCGAAGGTAAAAAGAAAGAAAATCTAACCTCAGTCGCACATCTTTCCACAGTTCATCCCATGGTTATGTCTCAAGTTTTGTCTCCTCGCGGCAAGCGACTCAATATTCCTGAAAGGCTAGGCAGCCTCATTTCTGCACGACGTGTAAAATCCGAACCAGCAGCTCGGTGAGCTTCGGTGTCTCGTTTGGAGTAGCAGTTGGGCGGAGCTGCAAACATGGGTGTGGCTGTGGGAAACTTTTTGTCCGGAGCGCCATCGAATCACAAGTCGACCTCCCACACCATCTCACAATCAAAAAGTTGGGGGCTAAGCGAGCGAGGCTCCCCCTTCAGGCTCTGCATGCGCTGGTTGTCAGCTACGGCTGAGTCGCAGTTATTGGAGAGAAGATGAGGAGAAACTCAGACGCCATGAGATATTTTCGGTCACAATTTGTTGTAAATGGAGGCCTCAAAATCGTGGGCCTGAGACTGTTAAGGGTTTGACCGTTTGGAGTGATGGCTTAAGATGATTGATTATTGTGTAGTTACACTTAGTATCTGAAAGCGGGAAGCCCAAATGGAGCATTTCATCCAAAAGACGCCTATTTTGTGTGCGCTGTTCGTCCATTCATATTCATTGGTGTGTTGTGCAGGTAAAATGACCGTGGATGCTAGAGATGTTCAAGAAAAATAAACTAGCTCCTGTCCCATTGCGATATACCCACGTGCTGAGCTTATCATACACCCATACCTGATTGTTCTCAAAAGTTCCACATAAATCATGTTCTTATGAGATATTATCGTGAACCTGCGTTGAAATTTTAATAGTACTATTGTCAACGATCATTTCGAGTGTCCTTCCAACTTTCTGTGCAGCTATCGCAGAACCGGTGCACAACTTCGCAAAGGGCACAGCCGTCGTTGACCTTAGCGTCATGTTCCAACCCGCATTGACACTATTATCTTATTAGATCAAACCATGGTGAGGTTCAGTGTTTGTAGATAGGGTGACTTACACATGTGATGATCTTAACGAGTGTGTTCTTCCGTACCTGTTTCCTCGGTTGATTTGAGTCATCATCGGCGGCGGCTCGTTTCTTGTTGTTCTGAATAGCAGCTACAGCGGAGGGAGGGGAATCAGAATCTGGTGAGGAGCTCTCATGGTCCTCTCCAGTTGAAGAATCCAACGACTGCGGACTCTCCTTCCCCTTCGGCTTATCACTATCGACAGGAACCCAATTCTCTATCCTTGTCTCAACCCTACCGGATCTACCCATAAAATGATCATCAATATGATTAAACCGTTCAGTCCAAGCATCCAAGCCCTTCTTTTTCAAATCCACCGTCTCGATACAAAAGCCACACCAAAACCTTGCTTGACAATTCCTCCCAATTCGACATTTCTCAGCTTTCTGAGTGAGGAGGTCAGGATCATTGATCTGATGGTCTTTGGTGAGGTGTTCTTTGAAGGTCTGGCGGCGGTAACACACCTTTGCGCATGCACTGCCGCCTTTCTCTTCAGAGGGACCTCCTGGTTTGGATTCGCTGCAGCGCCAGGTTTCGAGTTGGAAGTGTTGCGAGTTCTCGTGTCGCTTCCAGTCATTTTTACTACCGAAAATTTTGTTGCAACTTGGGAAGGTGCAGCCATATGGCCGCTCATGCCTCTTCATATGCTTCCTTTTGACACTCGTTAGCAGAGGAAAGAGACAATAGAAATAGAGCAGAGCATACTTCAGTTCGCAAGGCCGGCCTCTGAACTTCTGACACTTGTTACACACCACTTGGTTCTCACTCTTATTGCTAGCTACAGATCCAGGGTTCTGTTTGGGTGTGGCAGAGATGCTAGGGTCTTTCTCAACAATGTAGCCTTGCTCGCGCAATACCTTAAGTACCTCCAGAGCAAGGAGATCCTCCTCAGTCTGAACTTCACAGGAGCTTTCCATTTTAGATTGATCTTCTATCACATCTGAACGCTTAGTAAGCCGATTTGCAGAGGGAGCCATTGAGCCAAGCGGCCCAGACTTATATTTTTGTCCTGATAAAGCTTCTGCATCTTTTAAATGATGTGCACCTATGGGTGAGTGCGAGGTACCATTGCGATCAGCAAAGCTTGTTCCAGCCAATACACCTCGGATAACTTCTGCGATTGTGGCGTCTGAGGCTGCGGCTGGTGCACCCTGTTTCTTGCCTGAAGTAATTTTCTTTGCAGATTTTGAAAGGTCGGGACTTGTGCGCTCGCTACTTTTGACTAGATCCATCAATCCGACTGGGGTTGAGGTAACTAGCTCCATTGGCACTGCTTCGTTATGAACCTCGTGTGGCTGGATAGTTTCCTTATGATAGTCTCTAGGTGGAGATACATCTGTCTGTATGCTAGGAGGTGGAGGTCTAGAATTCTCGGGGTCTAGTTTTGTGGATGGAACCGAGATATTAGATGGCTTTCGGTTGTCTAGACAGACATCGTCCCACAAAGCATGTCCACTGGACTGGTAGCTAGGGAGGCTGCTCGGCCTGCCAGATGAAAAATGAATTTGATTCTGAGGATCATGAGAAAGGGACTGAATTCTGGTCTGATCCTTAGGCTTGTCGGTGGTCAGAGTTGGATACTCCACATATGCAGAACTATGAAACAAATCAGTTATTTAAAGATTCAATATTCCCCAGAGCACCATCACATACCGTTGGACAAGGGCATCTAGCTGCGGGTCGTCATTCATTGAATGGATACGCTTTAGATGACTCCTGAAATTATCCAAGCGTGGCCATGGCTTATCCTTAGACTTGCATCCTTGCACTTGACAACGATACGTCTTTATGGACTCTGATTTCGTGATTATCTTGGGATGTTTGCTCTTTATATGTCTCTCGAGATCATTCGAAGTACTAAAACCTTCCTTTCGTGGACAGCCGGATATATCGCAAACAAAGGGTTTGGTGTGACGGAGTTTATGCTTCCTAGGAACGCTTAGCATTTTCACAGGTGGAGAGGGGTGGTAGCTCACTTCATTTCAGATGGGGTCTTAACAGGTTTCTTGCACGATGGGCAAACCAAGCTACTGGATTCCGACACTGTGACCTGGATAGGATTGGGAGGTGGCCAGGATTCATTGCCTCGAGGCTCATGAGAGTGTAAAACGTCCATACCCTGGAAAGGGGAGAATTCTCCCATATGGCCTGCCAGACTATGGCAGTCCTGATCAGGATGCTCTCGTTCAGCAAGATCAGGACCAAAGATTGAAGCAGTTCCAATGCTCCGGCGAGTGCCATAACCAGAGTCGGACGGAGGCACGCCATATTGACGAGATCCATTGTCCAATGAATTTGTTTGTCGGTAGTCAAATGGCAACGTTATACGGTTAATATCATGCCTATTCTGGGGCCTCTCATCGGGTATAACAGCTTGGGGTATCCAGGGTCCATCGTTTCCAGAATACCACTTTTGAATCGGATCCTGTATTGGAGCGCGGGCCTGATTCTCGTCGGGAAAGGATTGACTCCTGCTTAGATTTGACGATCCATATGCAGGCTGCACATCTCCATAGCCATTTGGCAGGGAAAGAGAGGAATCCCAACTGTGGGAGATTGAGGGAGTTGGCAATACTCTTGAATTGAAGTCAATCTGCGATGGATACTCCATTGGTGGCGGACCCATGCCCCTTGCGGAAGCAAATGAATGTCCTGAGTCCGAATTACTCGAGGGAGCAATGGATGAATAGTACTAGAAAGCGACAACATCAGAAAAAGAGTAATGCATAAGAACAAAATTGTTCACTCTTACTTGACCCGAGTGCGTCCCATCACGGGAATATTTCAAATGGCTTGCCATGAACCTGTTCGTGTTAGTACTCCCAACACATACTTGTCGTCATCCACATTGCACAAACCAAATGGAATCTTTATCACACAAGCACCAGAACGTCCGAAGAAAAAAAACTGTCAAAAGTCGAGGTGTCTCACGATTTGAATTTAGCCCAAGAAAGGCGACAGTAATACCGAACAAGCTCCGCCACAAACACAAACTCGAAGCTGCGGCGGCCGCTGTTCGTAGATCTTGGACAAATAAATTTCTATCGTACACAGACAGGTAAGATGCGAGGAAAAGGGGGGGGGTATGATGCAGAGAAGGAATGCGTGGTTCGCAAAAGGCAGACTTCAGGGCGATTTTGGAGGGGCTGCGCGCTTCGGTGATCCTTTTCGGTGAGCCAAACGAGAAGGCGGAAGGTCGGTGGTCAATGAGGTGAGCAAGGACGACGGTGGCGACACAGCGAAGCAGGAACTCATGGTCCGTCCTAATAATTCCTTTGATATCGAATGATGATGGGTGGCGGCATCTCTATCGCAATCGTGATCGCAATGCGAAGGTCTCATCTTATAATGGTCGCCATGGTTGAAGGGCAGATGTGATGTGAGGTGATGTCTTCTTGTCTGTCAGGGCGACGAGGGCGATGTTGTCCGCGGAAAGTGAGGCTTACAGCCGAAGGCAACAGCTACAGTCTCAATCATCAGTCAGTTAGCAATTAATTTGTCTACGCCCGACGACAGTGCGAAAGACAATAATGATGCTCTTGCATGCACGCAGGCGAGAAAGGAATTCGAATTGGTTGATTATTTGATGCTTGAGACTGGTAGGTAAGGTATTTGATAAAATGGCCTGTAACCTTCTGGAAGTAGAGTCATGTGATGATCATCTCTCTACCAATCTCACCTCACCGGGTAATGTAAGTTGTACACTGTCCACGATCGGGTATACAAGTAAATGTATTTATAAAACAAATCAACCAATATCTCTCTAAGCAGAAGCAACAAAATTGACCCATTTTTGGTCTCACGTGACCCAACATGAGTATCTACCTACCTTCCAGGTTTTTAACTCTTGTGATTCCAAATTCCTGCACTAGATCTGCTCAACAACAACTCCTATTACCCCCCTCCTTGGTTGGCATCTCTGTACAACGCCGTCTACCCACCAAGCCCATGTCATCAAAGACATCTTTTCTTTACCCTTCTGCCGCAAACAGCGACATCACAAAACAATGAGACATGCTCCCAGTGTGCGGGAAAAGTCACACATTTGCTTCTACCTAGACATATTAAATACATGAAATGAGTGTTCAGATAACCTCTGTCACGGTCTAAGAGGGCTTTAACAAGCCAGACTTCTTCACCACTTGATGTACAGCCAATATAAAGTATCTAATTTTGCTTGGAAGAGCTACCATGGTGGTGAAGTCACCCCAGGCTCGTACTTTCTGTCATCATTGATGTCTAGTTCCTTTCTTTTCTTTCTTGACGCCCATTGTCTACAATATGCATAGCAAATGGATGTTTGCTCTATGTAGCAGGCAGCCAGAGCCTTCCTTCATTGGCTCTACTCATAAAACAGAATGGTTGCCCTTTACTTGAGCTACATCAATTTTTCTCTTATTAACAGCTTTCCTTCCTCACATATAGCTACGGCCTCGGATTCTCATTTATTAAAGAAGTATTTGATCAGCTAGCCGTCTTACTTAGCCATTGCATCCACTGCGTGTAAAATCACTACGACTGATAGTAGGAGACTCGCGATGGAAGCCTCCTTTCCATACGTATTTGGACCGGTATTCTCTAACATTCAAATGGTACTGAAATAAAGCTAATTCTCTGAAAACCCAAATTGAACACATGCTTAATTCTGTAGGAATCTTGTACACAGCAATGCCCCGATTAAGCGTTTATGGACAACACAACTGCAACTTAATCCTGGCAGTATGTCTCAAAAGGACGGTGTTGATCCATTTAGGCAGCCTTTTACTAACTTTGGAGTAGATAGTCCCATTCGCCGGTCTATGGTGCTAGAAAACCTTACAATGCAGAATGGATTCCAGAATATAGACCCTCATTACACCAGCGTAAGTACCTGTCATGCAAGAATTCAGTAGAGCTATGCCTCTTAAGTGCAGACTGTTCCTTAATGGGCCTCTTCTAGTAGAGGTGGGCTAGTCTTCAACTGTCAAGAAATTGCACACACTATCAGTAACTGGTGTTCAACCCGCACCATTTCGTAGTACATTATTTTCTTATGTTGAGTGTTCTTGGTTACAATCTTTCTTCTTGCCAACCACCCGTTCTTTTTCTGTTCGTAGTAAATGATCGACACTGATGATATTCCACAGAAGGTACAGTGGGGGCGCTGTACGAGACTTCTCGCTGCCCGTATGATTACACAGACATTCGTCGAACAAGACCAGAATGACAGGAACACCAACGCGAACGCCATAGCAACATGATGTTAAGCACAAGGCAAGGACATTCCATGGACTATCCACCAGTGCCATACCCTAGTGCAAACTAGCCCGATGCTCGGAGGGACCGGCCCTTTCCCCGATAATTGTAGGGAAAACGCTAAGGTATACAACAAACGATATTACAACGCAACAGCCTTGGCACCCCGATCATCTCTGAAGATATAAAGACGGGAATCTAGGAGGGAAACCATTCCCAGACATGTTCTAGTGCCGCATGGATAACATCGATACCTGGGAACCGAATCGTCACGACGGAACTTATGGAGAAAGATGTGGTAGACACGGAAAGTCGGACATGGACACGGAAGGGGATACAGACACGGGAGTTGTGTGCTGGATTTGTCAACATGACAACGAGCTATTAGCACACTGGACAGTCCGTCAAGAAGCTCTGCCACTCTGCCAAAATGTTACCAGAAAACCAGAAACCGCATTCCCAGACCAACAGGGGTTATAAATCATGCTGGCATTATTACAAACTACCTTTACATGCGCTGCAGTATGATTAGGAAAGATATCTAGAGAGAAAGAGCTCAATCTAAAAGGCAAGGCAATCTTGATAAGACTCGTGGAATGAAGTTGCAAAAACGGAAAATGAGCACACACGACTCACTTGTCCACGTGGCAAAGATATCACTAAAGATGCATCAGTTCCTCAAAACAAAAAGCACTACGCAACCGTAACCAGAACAGGCGAGCTTCTACCATCACTTAATCTCAAGCTCAGCGGTTGTGCCGGAGATTCAAGACTCTACTTTAATGACAGCTCATTGGGCGATAAGTTTATCCGATCAGGGGCAGCAAACATACCAGGTAATAATGATTGGTGTCAAGTATGTCCAGATTTCCTAGGTTTGTATATTTCTCCTCTACGGACAGTCAACCCTGCTGGGGTAATAATGAGGCCCAATGGGACGTAGACAACTAGCTATGAGGAGAATCTCCCGGCTTAGCAAGGTGGAAATGTGTTAAGAAGTTTGGGACCGCGTGCTCTAAGTCGAGGGAAGTGGCGGGATGTTATGGAAGGCGAATGGAATGGTGGCCAGTAATGGGTGCGTCGTCTCAGTTCATACTATAGGTCTAAGAGAGAAACATAGCAGGTAAGATGAAGATGGAATGGTGAAATAGGTCCCAGTGGAAGACCCGTTAGCAGATTCATTCTAGGTACAAGTATTAAATTGATCGTGAATATTTGGAGAAGATGTATTTCATAGCTTACTGGTAATATTAAGAGTTCTAATGATTCAGTAGTTTTCTTTGGTTGTATACCTCCTGTTTGCGTTTGTAGCACCCTCTCAAGTCGGAAACCAACTCTTACAAAAATTTACTTAGTGCATGTACCACTTTTTCTTCATATCATTAGCAATAGCACTATGAATTTAAATGCTCGCTGCTACTATACCCCCAAAATTCCAATTTCACTTTACTATATGCTAACCTATCCTAGCTAGCCTACCACACTATCCCTCCACCTTCTGCAGTGTACACTAACCTAACTACAACCCCACTCCTCAACTCTACACACCAATCTACCTACCTACCTACCTCCACTAAAAAGTAAGATATTCCAATTTCTAAGCCAAAGCTCTTAACTACCTGTAAAACCCCACTCACTAATGGATTTTAGGCGCCTTCTTACTCAAATACTACGCCACCTACGCACATGAACTTATTCAGGCAGCCACCTACAACAGAAGATTCCAAGTCAATGAACATTTCTCCCCAGCCTTCCACGAATCCGAGTGATATTCGAAAAGTACAGCTACACAATCTCAAGACCAAACAATAAGAACCTAATCAAACACCACCATGGAAATCCAACTCCAAACCACCACCCGCCAAATCTTCCTCCTCCACTTTCCATCTCCCCTCTTCCCAGCCCACTGGGCCCTCTACATCCCCCTCCAAAGCAACAAAAGCCAACCCCATCATGTCAAACACGGGAAATACATCCAAGCAACCGGCAACGCACTATCAGGCTTCGCATTAGAATTCGTCCGAAACTATGATTTAGATATTGAAACGAGACAGTATGGATTGATATCACTAGGTTTTGTAGATGAGAAATATATTGTTGATTTTGAGATGGGGGATGGAGATGGGGTTGGCTGGACTGGTGTTCGGTGTGAGGATAGTGTGCCTATTGATGAGATTGAAACGGTTGCTGTGGGGATTCCTACACCTGGGAAGAGCTTGAAGGAGGGAGGGGTTGGGGAGGTATGTTGATTATTTCTTTCTAGGTTTTTTTTCACTGTGCATTATGGGGTTTGGGTTTGAGTTTTGTTGGTGGTTGTGATGATGTGTTTTTAAGATAGGTGGTGGTGATGTACTGGTGTTGAGATCGTCTCGAAACTTAAGGAACTTGCCTTCTATATCACTACAAGGAAGGAGCACAGCAAAGTTTACAGTTGGCGATGAGAATGTAAAACTATATTTGAATCAGTTTTCTAATCATGGGGAAAGTAGGGACCAAAAACTCGAGTCAAGATTCAAAATTGTCAGACTTGGCTGAGAGAGTTGGTGGTTGCACTTGTTGAGGCTGGGATGCTGCAACAAGAAGCGATATCCATTCTAGATGAAGCGCCGAAGAACTAGAATCATAGCATTTCAATATTTTACAGTGTTAAGTTTATTAAAAAAAAATTGGAAATGGGGTTCGAAAATAATTTTGGGGTATTGATATCAACTAGCAACGAAGATTTAGTTAGATACAGATATGAACCGTAAACTTCCCTTTTCCCTTTACCTAATCAAATACACAAGGCAATAATCCCCAACCATAATTAAAAATCCCAATCCTATAACCTAAACCGCATCACAAACCCTCAACCCTACACCACCCCTCAAAAAACTGCAAAAAGTCAACACAGCAACTCCTACAATTAACCCACCTCTCCCCAACCTTCACAACTCTAAATCCTTCACTACAACTTCCTTCTTTCCTATATGCCCATATACAAGTTCGACATTGTCTTGCTCGGACATGCACATCTTGTAACTTGATGCCCGGGTTCGCGGAAGGTGTTTCTTTGTATTCTGCACAGGGTTGCCATTCACAGTTTATTTTTAGGAGCGCGTTACAGGTGGTGCAGATGTGGTGTTCTTGTTTGCACATTTTGAGGGGGTGACTTTGTTGTCTTTTGGTGGTGGTTGTGGTGACAGTCGATAGAGAGGGTTGATTTTAGGAGATTGCTTTGATATGGATTGGTTAGAACATCAGTGGAGATTTATTTACTGTCTTCGTCGATGGAAATTCCTTTGAATATGCTTCCTGTGCGTACTGTTTGAGTGGTTGATACTTGTGCCGAATAAGAAAGGGGTTTATGACGTCCACAGCGAGATTAAGCGTGTTGAATTCTATACTTTTCGATTGCTGTAGAATCAAGTATAAATTGTATTTCCGTCGTTTTAATGATTGGAATAGAAGGATTCAAACAGAGCTACTCTTTAACGAGAATTTACTGTCTTCGATGTAATTTTCGAATGTGTTTCTCGAATGGAACGTGGGAAGGATAAAGGTAAGCGAGAGACGGTGAGAGACCAACGGAGGAGTAACAATCAAGTATCGAGTCTCCACTTGTCCCTAAAATACTTCTAACTATCTCATATATCTTAATTTTTCTCGTTCGATTATAATTCGAGCAAGTTTGTGATCTTCTGGCTGTTGACTGAGGCGCGAAGATACTTGGGGAACAAGTCTTTCAGTATAATGCAACGTCTCCACTCAATTCTGTGAGACGTTTCTCAACCTCATATTTACCTGCACTCCTACAATTTGGCCAGGTTTGGAGATCAATAACTGTTGGCTGAAGAGTTGCGCAGCCTGATTTTGTGATAGGGATGGACGGACGTTGACCATTGAAGACCGCGTTTCTTCGGCATCAAAAAGTCGCGATACTAGTAGGCTGCTCGGTAGGCTAAAATTAATCGCAAATATTAGCGACTTCCTACCAGCTACTAGAAGATCTGGGGGCCAACCATTTATCAACTACTTCGCACTTCGACGTTCCGAATGTTTCTTAGAAGAATACAGAAAAGAGAAAGTCAACGTGTTCTGTAGAAATTATTAGGTGAGGAGTTGAAAACTAACTTGAATCTCATTAAGCGACGAAGTCATCGAGATACTTTTAAAACTTATACTCAATGATACGCTGAGTAGGCAACGACAAGGACTATAACCAGAAATGGAACGAGACAACACTATAGGCACCTTGTCCCATAAATTTAATAGAGTTATATTTTTCTAATCTATTCAGTATGGTGACTTCTAAGTCTCGACCAGCTCGGTTTACATATGTTTACATCATCTCTCATCAAGAAGTACCCCCAAATAACTTCTCATCAACCAATAATCTCTCCATAGCCTCAGTCTCCAAAAATAAACAAACGTCCACACCACCTTGACTCCAATGTCTCTTCATCTCACCACCAACGCCTCTTTCTTCAGCTCCCCCGTTCGAGCCATCAAAAGTTGACGAGCCATGTCTGTAACTCTCAGAAATAGCCATCAAGCCATCACAAGCATCCATAACAGGCTGTACCCATCTCAACTTCCCAACTCCGTCTTCCTCTCTTCCAAATTTAACAGTGTCAAGTCCTAGATGTAACCAAGACGTAACTAGAATACTCTTACTGCCAAGCATTCCCTGCCATAATCGCTGTGGACTGACTTCAAAGGCCGTAGCGTGTAAATGCGCGGCTACGTTCTCGGGTGTGAAAATGTTTAGAGTTTTGCGGATAGCAGTCGCAGTAACAGGTGCAGGGATGGCCGTAAGCATGATTGGACTTCCGAGGAATGAAGCAGGAAGTGGTGTTTTGAGACGTGGACGAAGGCCGAAAGTCAAGGTCATATATTTTTGCTCAGTATGTCGTGCTTCTTCTATACGTTGTGCAAGGTGAGCGAGCAGTGTATCAAGTTTTGAAACCTTCTCGTTATTGTTACCGCTTGCTTGGGCTACGTTGTAGATATTTTGTACTTCAGCCGATGTGAAGTGGAGAACGCGCTCTGAGACTGGTGCTTTAACGTGCCAGTCAGACCAGGGGATTGAAGTGCTGGGTGTGAGGTGGCTGAGATCTTGAGCTTCCCAGTCAAAAGGTATCACGGCTGGCCAGGGCTGGTCTAAGACAGGTTTGTACCAGTCGAGGCGGAGACAAGGTAGGTTGTAAGCTTTTTCTTGGATTCCTGAGTCTGGTGAAATAGCATCTATATCACCTGCAGCGCTGTCGTCAAGTAGCTTTGGGTTGAAGATCGGAGTTAGTTTTGGAAGTGGTCCTGTAGGAGATTTGAAAAGAGCAGAACTTGTGGTCGCCCAATCTCGTGCAAACTGCGAAAGGGAATGTGCATCTGCTAAGCTGTGGGTGATGGAAATGGCTAGTGCCACGGAACCACATGCAAATGCCGTATGCTGGATGATCATATTCGGCGAGTCTGGCGTTGAGTTACTGGCTAAGGCGAGTGTAGTTGATGGCAAGAGTGACATTGAAGGTAGATTTGATACATCCCAAGATTTGAGTGAGCTCGCACGCCTATTGTCTATCGTGGGAAGAAACATAGAAAGGGACTTTGGCGAGGTTGCCGTGATAAACTGAACTCCAAGATCAGATGGACTATTGTAAGTGACGGTTACTCGCCTGTAACGACTCGAATGACCACGGTCCGGCTTTGACCCTACATTGTATGCCAGGCGGCCACACCATTGCGGGTAGGAATCCAGAGTCCTCGAGAGCGAGGTTTGATAATGTGATGGTGAGGGCGAAGGCGAGGATGCTAAAGGAGGCTCATGATAAAAGATACACGCAGCCCGGCCAAAGCAAGAGACTGTTGCATCTATGATTGACAAAGGGACCACAATAGGATTGTCGACTTGATGTGAAAAAGGGAAGATTGTTGCTGTGTCTGTCACTTGGACTTGGAAAGAAGAATCGCTTTCGAACATGATGGCAATTCGAGTGAGAAAGACCAAGCTTAGAAATGTAGTGAAATGTATGGTGTCTTCCAAGTCGCCGCTTCTATGGATATACTGTATCTATAAAACCTTTTAATATGCAACGTTCACCCTTTAAGTTCTCCAGAACTAAGCAGTGGGGAAATGCAAAACGATAGTGAATTTTTAGAATGACTCAACATATTTCCCTTTGAGCATTGCACTCTAAATTAATCCTAGTCAGTAGAACAACATGCAAAGCCATGCAAAGCCAATTCTAGCTTAGAAAGAGCTCTGCTGTGAGCAAAAGCGAGCGGAGAGTCAGAACAATGAAAGTCGCAGTGCCCGATCGAAGAGGCTTAGCGTATATGAGTCGAAAATAATCATAAGTGGCTTTTTTTTTTTTTTGAACCTCGGAGGTGGACGGATCTGGAAGGTGCTTGGCACTTATCTACAGTAGAGACGACACCACTAGCAGTTCTATGTTCAACAAATGACGTCGAGTTGCTGAATTGAAGACGATGCTGCTGCTGCAGGAATTGTGTGGTAGTGTACTCCGTACTGGCTGGCCTAATAAAAACAAATCGGGAATCCAGAAAGTAGTTGCAGCTGACCAAGTGAGTGTAGTCTAACGATGTCAAGTGACACTGGAAGCCCATGTTCAAATCCTTTACCAGAATTCAATCAGCCCTAGAGAATAGTTGGCCGTCAAAAATAGACAGGGAACTACCGAAACTATCATGATGTTTCTTTCGACCACGACGAGAAACCCATCACCAACTTGAAAAGAGTGGATGCCTCAAATATCAACCCAGCCACTTTTGTTTATTCCTAGTTCTGTTTCACATAGCGTTATTTCCTTCTACAAATCCTCTCCCATTATTGTAAAGGTTCACTGCGCCGAGTTTCAAGTGTAGCCCTAGTGATGGTACTAGCTGTCAAATATATTAGCATTGTTTCGATGCAAAATGGTTTCTACACTTCGACCTGGTGCGTATTTTTTTGCAAGCTTTCGAAATTGTAGAATACATTCATCAAGCAACATATGTATTTAAATACACCTTCCAGCCCGTTGCGGACTGATGACCTGCAGGTGGTGGTGATAGGTAGTGAGGGACGACTTTGAGTTGTCGAACTCTCGAGGGAACGTAATGTTCACCATGACGTACAGAATAGCCACGAAAGGGGGAAACCGAAACTTTGTTTGCACACCGATGAAGATGGTGCTTATGCGTATATCCAAACTCACCGTACTATACCAAGTTTGAAGATTGAACACCAACCTGCTTGTTGTTGGCCATCTGCAACTTCTACAAGTAACTTCCGTGCTTAGTTCAAGGACACGTACAAGTGTCGAACGGGAACCCAGGTGGTTGGGAAAAGGCGCTGCCCAGCAAACACCAAGAGCTATAGCGAGGGAAGATCCCAAAATACCGGTATATTGTTCTTCTCCCTTCGCGCATGAAGTTATTCATGATGTTGATGGTTGGTCAGTTGTTCTTTCTGGACTTCAATTGGCCACCGTCGTAGACTAGCGTGGCCTGTGTTGACATCGCGCCGCAGCATCCTCGTCAACCTCCCCGCGTCAACAAGACTCAACTCCTTAGCATCACCATACACTTTGCACATCCATCTCTGCTTCAATCCATATCGGAATACATTCATTACAATCGCATAACGTACGCGACTCGCTCTACAATGGCGGCAAACTGGATCAGAGCGCAGAAGAAGGGGGATTTGATAGAGCTGGCTGATTCCATTGGCTTCACCGAGTAAGACAGCCACGTTCTCCCTTGCATTCTTCCCCAGAATTGCTTGTTCTAACGTATATACATAGATATGACGGCATGAAGAAAACGGACCTTGAAGTTGCTCTTGATGACTATCTCACGCAAAACGCCTCAGAACTTTCCTCGGATGCGCGGTTACAAGGCTTCTACAAAAGACGCTCAGAGACTTCGCCCATAAAGAAGGAGATGGGCACAGCAGAGCCAGAGACAACTGTTGTGAAGCGTGCTAAACGCAGGGCTACAAGGGCTGCTGAAGAAATCACAAATGCTCTCGCGACTGGAACGTACGTTTCTCATCTACGCGCCGTGATCGCGTCAGCCCTACTGACAATTTTTACAGTGATGATTCTTCGGATGCCGAGCCAGCAGCGACTCGTTCTCGACAAGCCCTAGCGCGTACTCCTGCGCGTGCCTCTGGTCTTTCGACTGCCCTGCAGGCCGCGAATCTACCTCTTCCTCCTTCTCCTGCTGTCGTTACTGACGCGATTGACCGACACACGATGGTATTGCGTTCAAAGGCCAGCCAGCTTTACAAGGAATCAGGGATCACCGAGACTGCGCAAGCTACACGAGAGACTCTTTCTACAGTAACAGCTGTCCATGTTATTCTGGTCGCGTTTGAGATGTGGCAGTTGCGACCAGAGTTGCTCACTGACCGCTTCGCCTTCACAATCCCGGGGAACTCATTTCTACCCCGTTCGGACTACGCGGTCAAGATTCCAGATATGTTTTTGCTATTGACAAGCTCTTTCTGGGGTCCCGCTATTCTGTGGCTCTCGACGAACCTTCTCGTTCCCCTCACCGCTTCGTATTTCTTCAATCTCACGAGCAAACCCAAAACTCGCAACCAGTATGCCAAATATGAATATACCTTCGATCCACTCACATTCAACATCTTCAAGGCCTTGTTGACATTTGTCGTCTACGGCCAAAACTTGACCTTTGGAGGTTTGGTTGATTTGGGATATGTTGCAAGAATCAATGCCTCCATGTACGGTGGCTGGCAGAGCATTCTTGTTATGACTGGAATTGGAACATTGGTCACTTTGTATGACGCCGTTCTCAAGAAATAAACAGTTCTCACTCGCATATTATAAAGCTAGCCTTCCAAGTGGAAAAGCAAGTAATCACTGTACGGAGGAACAGATTTACAGGATCAGACAATGGATAGGGAAAGTTGGAGACAGTTTTCATTTTCTGGTTCTTATTCCAGTAATGCTTGTGTTTTTTTGAAAATTGTTGTCACCAGCGGGTTTTTTGCAGCGGGTTGAAAATTTCAGTATTCCAGCGACACACGACAGTGGATGGATTGATTTTTCAATAACTTGCTTACTCTTCGCTCGCGTGGTTGTCTCGCCTCTGGAGAACATAAGAAGGCGTTATGGGGTGTGGCGATTAGGACGGATACCTATTTCACGTTTCCGAGTGTTTTTCATCAGCCTTTTTGCGCGTCTTTGCTTACTCTTGACTCCTGTTTTGCCAGGTTTCAATACTCTGATGTGTATATGAATAAGTTGGAGATGGTGGTCTGAGTCGTTCTCATTTTGAGTATTATGGTGGCGTTAATGCAAATAAGTTCGTTCTAACTCTCAAAACTCGTATAATTATCGCTCATGGATTTTCTAAGGCCACTCTGTGTACCTATGGTAGATTGAGTATCCTATAACCACTGCACTAACTGAACTACCAACAGAAGACCCATACCATCTGTCATATCTATGCCAGTCCCAACACACCAAAAACATTAACAACCAACCTTATATCAACTTAATTAAGGTGCATAGGCTCATTAAGGTAAGATACCTATATCACAAATTGAAAAACGCTATCTTTATTATCAACA
>JAJONI010000263.1:0-14056 GCA_022190145.1 Pezicula rhizophila
TAATTCCTTTAGCCTTTTACTAGCTTATCTTTGTATATAGAAGGGGATAAATTCTTAATCTTATAGTTACTTATTTTAATAAATGCCCTACTTCTTTATTATAAGTAGTAAAAGGTAATTTACTCCTAACCTAATTTAATTAACAAAGCCTGTAGAGAGCCTGTACAGCATGTAGAAAGCCTGTACAGCGTGTGCAGAGCCTGTACAGCTTGTGGAGAGCCTGTACAGTAGAGGGGCTAAACCCGGAAGAAACGTTGAGCCGGGTCACGGGACAGCAAGTTCGTCGGGACCACGTCGGCAAAACACCATAAATCAATATATATAGATAGATAGATAATAACCCTATGTTCGGCACATTGTAAGCCCGGCCTAAGCCGCCAGTTCCACCCTATCACAGTACTATCAAGAGCTTATATAAGGCGATAGATGCACTTTAGCAACTGCACCAAAGCTAGACCACTCTGGCATAGCTGCTGACAGCGGCTGGAACCGAGTATGACATAATCAATCAATCAACTTAGCGCTGCTGCCTTGAAATCAGTTCAGCCTCAACCGGAGCATGTTGTTGACTTGCACACCTGCAAAACCATAACCCAACAGAGCCCATCGCGACTACTCAAGACAAGAGGACGAATGTTCGGCTTGAGCAAAGTTCGACGTTCTTTTCCCCGAACTTACCTAGCACTTCAAAATCATGTTGCTAAAGACCGAAGTAAGGTTAACAACGCTTTCCGACCGAGAAATGTCAGATGGAGTGGCAGCGCAGCGCTTAAAAGTTCTGCTTCGGCATCTCTACTTGTGAGTCTTACTGGTTTTCTTCTCTGGATCGCTGAGTCGAACAGCCTCAGTAACGAAGCATCACGGTTCGGGTGCCACAATGTGCTTCAGGAGAACGCCATTGAGAGCAGTAATCGCATCACAGTCTTGAAAAGGAAGCTGTCTCCGTCGAACATTACTTTTACCTACCCACGATTGTCTGAAGACGAGAAAACAAGGCTTATGATTCTCGAACCTGGCGAACCTGATGACGAGTTGGAATGCCGTCTCAAGCATATACACTCCTTACAAGACCACGAATACGAAGCGCTATCGTATGTCTGGGGCGAAACTTCAACGAACCATGTGATACAGTGTTTAGGGATGAAAATTCAAATTACAGCCAATCTTGAAGGCGCTTTGCGGCAGCTTCGATATACGAACAAACCCAGAGTACTCTGGGTCGACGCGATCTGTATCAATCAAGACGACAAGGCTGAAAGAAGCCACCAGGTTCGGATAATGCAAGAAATCTATGCGAATGCGAGACAAGTAGTGGTCTGGCTGGGGCAGAGCTCAGAGGGCGACTCTCGTGCCTTTGTATCGCTGCAAAGCCTGAAGTCCCAGTTGAATTACCAGGATAATTCATGGTTCTTGATTCGGCTTGGATGGTACAGAGATAGAAGAGGGAGAGTCTTCTCAGGAGGAGCGCATAGGTCTATGCTCACCGATATCGATTATGAGCACCTGATCACGTTGCTTCGCAGAGAATGGTTTCGTCGGACATGGGTTATTCAGGAAGTGGCTAGCTCCCAAAACGTAACTGTTCACTGTGGGGATCAATACATACCTTGGGAGATTTTAGCAGATGCGTACATGAGAATGGGAGACCACTTTCTTCCTGTCAGTCAATTAGGAGGAGAAGACGCTCAAAAATCTCTTGAAAACATCACTGCTATAGAGAGAGCTCGGCGATCGCACAGCGGACCACTGTCGATGTCACTCTTCCACATCCTCGTGGCGACATCATTTTGCGAATGCACAGATCAACGCGATAGGATTTTTGCCGTTGTGGGTCTTGCAAAGGATTGGGTGGAGAGAAAGGTGCTTATTCCAGATTATGACACAAGGGAGGAAGCGGTTCTTGAGGTTTTCAAAGACTTCGCTATTACAGATAGCAATCATCACAAGGACTTACGAACTCTGTCCTGTGCTTCTGGGCCGAGTGCTACATCATTACTCCCGTCGTGGGTTCCCGATTGGAGGAGAATCGAAAATGCGCACCCATTTACACGCTATAGCGATCGAACGAAATTCTGCGCATCAGGAGGCATGAAACCCGAAGCCTGGCACTCCAATAACAAGACCATCTTGCACGTAACAGGAATGCAAGTTGATTCCATCGCTGTCCTAGGTTCTGAGCCCACTTTCACAAAAGCCATCGGTGTGTTCGAAATTAATATGGCCAAAGTCTCGGCACTTAAGCAGTCATTTCTATGGCTTCAGGAATGTCAAGCCATTTCTCAGGATAAGAACGGAATTGTGACACCAAAGCGGCATAATGAACTTTGGAGGACCTTGACGTGCGGCCTAACAGGTGAAGCCTTTCCAGCGCCATTTCGATACTCGGAGTACTTCACTAAATACATGAACTTTATGTCAAGTGCAGCAGAAAGATTCGAGGATTACCTAACCGAGTCCCAAACTACGGTTAATGGAGTCCGCGGACTAGACCAAGTTATTCCGAACTTTAAAACACATGCGATTATTGAAGCGTCTTTACATCGGTGGTCTTCAAGGCGTCGCTTCTCAGTTACAAGTAATGGACGGCTGGCGTGCGTGCCTAAGGGGTCGAGGGAGGGAGATGTAATCTGCATTCTTTTTGGAGGCGAGGTCCCGTATGTTTTACGGCCGACTGGTGATGGTTTTTATGCTGTTGTTGGCGAGTGCTATGTTGATAATATCATGCATGGCGAGAGTCTATCTCATGATACGATATCAAGAGAGTTTCGATTACGATGAAGGAACATATCCCCTCTCCTTTCTATATACATATAGGCCACAAATCATAAATGGAATGCTGGCGATGATTAGGAACACCCAAGGAACTGGCCTAAGAGTGCTAATCACATTTCCAGCGTTGTGCAATCTATTGAGAATAAAGTGTGTCGTTCCTGTACGAAGCATATCGAAAGACTTGCTAAAGGCAAGGTCTCCTATAACGTCAAAAGCATAGTAGTTGAACTACAAAGATAAGTCAATTGGATTCCTAGACCGTTTTGACATTTGAGAGACAAGCTCGTTAGCATGACCTGATACTGAACTTTCGTAAGCTCGAAGAGGTAGGAATATTTTTGGTCAAGAAACTTTCCGAATAGAGCGTCAGATGCAGTATTCTACTTACACTTTAAGCTAGAACCTTAGTCCTAGACCTCTCTCCTCTTAACATGAAGTGTTTTATGTCGAGTAGTATGCAAAGATATTACAGGATAGCTAGAGTCATACCACGGCGCTTTAGAGTACGCGGAGTTGGACCCTAGAATTGCTTACATAGATTGAGGGGTTGTAATCGAAGGTTCGGATAGGCCTTGAAGAGATGCTTGTTAGAACTCAAAATAGAAGAAGGTTAATGCGAAGTTTCTACATACCAACTCTTACAATAGGGCTGTATTTCTTGTACAGCTAATGTAATTGCCAAAAATTGTTCCGTGTTTTCGCGATGAGGAACACATGGTAAAATTTGGACATTCTAGCAAGCATTAGCCCAGGGAATGAACGTAAAGGGTGGAAAATAAGTCGGTAAATAGTTATGCTCGTCTAAAGAGCAAGAATATAAGATGCAAACATAACCCCAATCACCTTGGCTGCTTTAGGGAGCCTAATATCATAGATCCTGTACAAAACAACGACAAGGACTACTAGAAGCAATATCAAAAGTCGAAAAAGTCGAACAGCTTCTAGGTGATGCTCTCTACAGATAAAATATCCTAGGTGCGAAACGACGCTAAGGACTGCGGAGTTGATGCATATTTTCTAGATGGACAGTGGGAGCGTCATATTAGCTTGGATATATAGTGACTTGGTTCTACAGAATAACTGTAGTTTGTAGGGAGATGTCACATTTATGTAGAGTTTGTTTTAATGCTATAACGTTATTCTCTAGACCTAATTCACTATATATCCCAGCTATTATAACGCTCCAACTCCCTGTCTAGAAAATCAGAACTGTACTACTAAGGAACTGTGTTCCCTGTATGTTGCGGAGGCTGATAATAATAATGATGTAGTTAATTAACCCCTCCACCCAACACCTCTTTCTTTTCAATTAAGTCATACTCTAACACTCCCTTACCCATATATCCGTCTCCTTGCTCGTTCGGGAGATAACAGAATTAGCTAGGTAAGCCCACGAAATTAAGATTCGCGCTTGGCGTTCATAGTGGTGGTCAATCAATGTCTCTCTATAGGTCACTTTAGCGCTGTCTAGGTTCAAAGTCTATAACTTGATTGTCGCATGGATTGGGCTCTTTAGGTGTGAATCTGTGAATCCGCCGGATAACCACTAAAACAGGGAGAAGAGAACAATCTAGTTAGAGCTATCTCGGCTCTTTTCTTCCTAGGCATTAATGACATACTAAATGCTACTCGCTGTCGCCGTCGTAAAGTATTGTATCGCTGTTCCTGGCTTTGGGTTGCGAGGCACAACGCCCCACCGCATTGGATATTCAGCATTGAACTTGAACAGGCTCCCAGATTCTGAGGAGAGCCCTACAGCCTCTCGACGCATAGAGATATCAGGGAAGATCAGGTAGTTCTTCGTCAAAAAGAAGTTGTGAAGCCAGGACATGGTGTCTTTTCCAGAGGCCAAATCGCATGAAACTTAAGAATCACACATTCCTTTAGAGATCCGACTAACCAGCAAGTTTCTCTGGGGGCCAATACTGAGATTATACATGTCACCACTCTCAGGGTCAAATCGAGGATCAGCTAAGAATGGTCCTTCCCACTCTCTGTTCTAAGTTTCGAGCTGTCCACGGCCGTCAAGCATTAACCATCCATGGGCATCATATTAGGAATGAAGAACAAATGCGTAGCCAGTCTCTTGCAAACAGTAGAGACATCCGTTGTAATGCCGAATAGAGGTCGAGCCCGGAGTGAGCTCGTACTAGGTGAATTCTAGAATCATGCCTTTCTTCACCTTTTTCTAGAGTATCTTGGTTTTCTCCAACCATGCTTTCCCTGCGCCTGCGTAGTAAGTAAAGTCTAGGAAGATCTCCGTTCCAGCCTTCCTCTCGAACTCGAAGCGCGGAGTGCGCACGTAAAAGCTAGAGTACGTCGCTTGTCCAATTTTGATCTGGATTTGATGAATCATTCCTGCTCCGGCGAACGCATGGGTCCGGATAGTAGGACGACCGAACTAGAAGTTGGTCCCATTCCGCAGATAGACGCCCTCGAGGCCTGCTCGTAGATGCCTAGAAATCTTGATTGGAGCATGGGACAGTTCTAGATGAATAGGTCGACAGCCCGGAACATTATAGATACTCTTTTCGTTGAATTTGTCAATGTCGAGCATCTCAAGGACAGGTCTATCGTCTTTATCTACTATTAAAGGTGGCTGCGAATCAAGCGAGAACCCATCCAGCCAAAATGAATTGGGCTTCGTGCTAGTAGAACTTTTGCCATTGGTCGCTGCACTGTCCATTGTCGAAGCTCTAGTCAGTATACTATAGCCTATTGATATAGGACTGCCAGCTAACGCTAGTAAGTTAAATTTTAAAGGTATGGCTTCTTGACTTAAGTCGTCAATAATAATAGAGTGGCTCTCTGAAGACAATATCGTTCTAAAAGACGAAAGATTCGGTCTGTTAACGACATAGTAATAATAAGGCTTTTTGCCTAAATTTATCATTATTTGTTGTAGTATTTTCAACACTATTAGACGGCCACTGTGCTTCTACTGTAACAAGAAAGTGTTGGACAGCTCATGTGTAAGCCTAGTTTGCGTTATATAAGGCGAGTGGTGTGATAACAAGGTATAGCTAGAACGGAAGAAGGCAGCCTCCAAGCATGGTCCTTCCGCCGATGTACAAAGTACCTTCTAAGGATGTACCTTCTAAGAATTTGTCCCTTCCGAGGTAGCGTAAAACGTCTCGGGCAGCCTGGCAGAGAAAAGAGTTTAGTTAATACTGCTTGTCTAGCTAGTCTACTTAAATCTACGGCTATTCTAATCATTTAATACATGAATTTAGTCACTTGTATATATCTTCAAAATAACTGTTCTTAGCTATGCACTTAGTGGCGACGCCGTGTGAAGGAAGGTTTTGATATAGTATGTCGACTCCCAAGAAGATGAGAAGAAAACATGGGCTAACGGAGCATTGACGGAAGACGTATCTGATTCAGGAGTAAGATGTTAATTCATTTCAACTACGCTCAAACATTAAAGCCCTCAAGCAACCGCAAGATGTCACAATCTTCAGCTGGATGCCCTTGAGAGAACGAAACATCCACAAATAAGGCCAATTGAAAATAAGCCCGGGGATATCGCACCAAAATATCAGACTAGCTGTTCCCTGTGGATAAATAGTTTGATGAAAGCCTCTGTCGTTTGTTCATTTAGTCGCTTGGGATGACCGGAGAGAAGTTGGATCTAATATGTGTCTCCATATGCTGAATAACGGCGTATATCCCATCTAATCCATCGTGATTGTTACTTATCAGCTCTATCACCCTCATGCAGACGTTTAGGCAGCATCTTCGGCGAGATAATTGTGAGTCGGTCAAAGAAAGTGTGAGGTCCAAACGATGCAAAACTAACGGGAAAACGATATGAGAAAGCTTCTCAAATGTCAGCAAAATCTAAAATCTTGAGCGTGTTTGGTTCAGAATTGCTCACACTCCGAAATGTAGATACTTGGCCAAGTTCAACAAGACGAGTTCTTTCAAGTTTTCTGTGATGCCGTTGATGGAGTCCTGCAGCTCAAGCTTGCAAGTATAAAGTTCTTCCTTGCCTAGAAAACCATGTTATGAGTAAAGGATCGAGACTAGCAGCTCGCGGTTGGAAAGCCTTAGTCTTGCCGCACCAAGTCCACCGTCAGAAACGGAGTTCAGTCACTGACAAGCACTTACTAGTAGTAAATATACATGACGTTCGTAGCTAGTGTTAAAATTGGACTAGGAAAACCAGCGAGACCTGATAGTGTAGGAAAGCGAGAAGCGGTCTGATCAAACCAGACAGCCAAGGATGTTCGACATGTTCGCAGGCGGTTAAGCGACGCTTCCGCCTGCGACTCGCTGATGGGAGAGCCGGATGGAGGGAAAACTTCGTGTAATATTGGCGTAAGACAAATTGCAAGTTTGATTCGAGCCACAAACAAATCCGCGGGCAGCTTGTTGGTGGCACTATCATGCACGTTTCGTGGATCGCGATCGCTGTCAAATATTTCAGCACTCAGTGAAGCAAGTTCAAAGCTGCCATCCCCGTCGCTTATCTCTAATGGTCGGCGAACACCAAGACCAAAGCCGTGCAGAGGCTTTGCGGTGTTCTTCCGCCATGCTAGAACCGGCCAGCTCATATTGGGCTTTGACCTTCCATGCTGCTTGAATTGCAATCCAGAGCCGGTCGGTGTTTCGCACTGTCTGTGGGTGCGGGTGAGTATGGCTGGTTGAATAATGGGAGAAGAGCAAGGCGCCGCACGCAATTTGGGCTGGGTCATCTTCCACCGCGAAACCAGCCTTTGACAGAACAGAAGAACTTATTGTCACACATGGCTTGGTCCCCCTTCGAACCTTTGCACGACGGTAAAAAGTCTCCTCTGCATGGCGAGAACTCTTAAATCCACTGGCATCAATACGATTGCTCGTTACCAACTTTGTGAGTTCCAGTTAGTGATGGTGTCTCAGCAGAACTCCATCACAAAAAAACTACGCTGCAAGAGACGCAAAGAATCCCGTTGAACAGAAACAAGCCAAAGACAGGAGCCTGATTCGAGCCCTGATAACATCTCCACAACTTACCCTCATCAGCGGTTGGAAGGGTGGGGTGCAGGTAGAGGAAGAAGCCCCTGCAATATCCATCAAGCTCTGAAGCATCAGGAAGTTGAAAGCAACCTTCGCCTCCTAGCAAGCTGTGCACTATTAGTGACAAGTGCGCTTTCTTCCCTGGTGCTACAAATGGATATGCCACCTCGGAAGTTGAGTCGGCAGTAAAAAGACTGGAAAGCAATGAAGAATCCGAATAATACAAAAATAATTGAGAGGTTTCGCCTAAATGTTGTAACCGGAAAGTTTAGTAGACGAAGTAGAGGGACGACAAGCAAAGGGCAATCAGGGCCCACCTATGCCCAAGTCGCCCAACCTATTATCAGTTCTAGTTTGCCACCAGTCGCAGACCGATAGAGGAAGCCCTTCGCTAGCGAGCAGGGGGCTTTGGCCCGTGGTTGAGACGTCCGAATCGTCTCAGATGTCAATAAACGACGGGGTCTTAAGAGCATTCTAATCATCTATGAGGTCTGCGCCTATCTCTAAAGCGAGTCCCGCTACTTTCCACCAACTCATTAAGGCCAATTCCCGACTCTTCGGATTGTTTTTGACTCGAACTTTTCCTAGCCGCTCTTTTGAATCTAGACATTATTAACAATAGACTACATAACCACGTTGCTGAATTAGAGGCGCGGCGAATGAGCGAGGTAATTATGCTTGGACGGGGACTTACTGCTAGACCTCACAGGTCAGACTATCGAAGGAGCAATTTGTACAAGAGCCTTCCTAACGCTCTGCATTGCAGCGGACTTTTCTGATTTTGCAAGCTTTGCATGCTCTCGTGGCTCGCTTTCGAGGTTTGTGGTGTTGTTGTCTTCCTCTGGTAGAAGAGATGAGGGCGATGGCGGAATATTTCCTAGTTCGAACATTGTGAAATCGCTTGCCATGGTTGTACGTGGTTGTACAGGTATTGCTAATTCCTTCACGAGTAAGATGATACTGAAGCTGCGTGAAAAGGAGCGGAAAGCTTGGAGGCCTCGGCACTCGAGTTGATTAGTTAGTACGAAGATTATAGGGATTAATTATTTCTATTCCTTGTTTATCCGCTATCTAAATGCAAGAACGCCCCGCTACGTAGTCTAGCGGACGTGGGGCAGAATTACATCTTTTAGGCATGTATATACCAACTCAACGCCTTAGGACGCAAAAAGTATTACTCTTTCCATAGTAGCCTCAAGTTTAACTTCTACCTCTAGTGAAATTACATCATGGACCCGTCAAAGACATATCCTCAGGATGCTAATATCGAAGCTGCCTTAGATTTCCAAAGCTACATCGACACATTGCGTTAAGAGGGAGATCTAGCTAATATCAAAGTCGAAGTCGGTGCACATCTAGAAGTTGGTGCAATCACCCGAAAATGCCTAGAGACTCGAGATCGTGCACCCCTCTTCCATAACCTCAACGGTGCTATTAACGGCCTTTTTTGAATCTTGGGCTCAAGGTGGACTGCGACCACATGGTCCTGGCGAGCTGGCTCGAATTGCCCTCCACGTAGGCTTACCTTCGAGTGCAACCTTGAGAGATATCGTTAACAAGCTTATTTTGGTGCGCGAGTCGGGAGGTATACCTCCTAAGGTGGTTTCTGTAGCTCTGTACAAGGAAAATAAGGTCTTCGACGACGATATTAACCTGGGCAATCTACCCGCGCCATTGATTCATTGTGGTGACGGAGGAAAGTATGTCTAGACGCTTGGTGAACTGTGTCTAGTCACCAAATGGAACTTGGTTGAACTGGTCCATTAACCGAGCCATGGTAGCTGGAAAGAACACCGTGACTAGGCCCGTGATTCACAAAATGTGGAAAGACGAGGGCTAGAACACTCATTGGGCGTTTGCCTTAGGTGTGCCCCTGGTGGCAGCGTATGTGGGTGTCATGCTGCTCAAAGACAACATTAATGAGGTCGACTATGTTGGAGCAGTGGTCGGCCAACTAATAGAGGTTGTAAAATGTGAGACTAATGATCTCCTGGTCCTAGCCAACTCAGAAATCGTCCTTGAAGGAACAATACCTTTGACAGAGAAAATGAGTGAAGGCCCCTTCACTGAGATGCTAGGTTATGTATTCCCCTGTGACGAACGACAAGCAGAAGTATTCCACTTCTAGGCCATCACCTACCGTCACAACCCTATTCTCCCAGTATGCGCAGCTGGTCGCATGCCTGATGAGACAGTATGTATTTGTCCTGGTGTAGGCGTACAGATCAGATTCTATATCGCGGGCTGACATTAGTCCAAGCAAACCATGATAGGCCCCAGCTACTCTGCAGAGATGCTGCGTCTGTTAAGGAACTACAAATTCCCCGTCTTGGACGTCTGGTATCCTATCGAGACCCATGCAGAGTGGGTGGTCGTTCAGATGGACATTGCAAACCTGGCTCGATCCAGACTCGACCAGAATGCCTTTTGCCAGAAGATCAGTCAATTTATGTTTCATGCCCGGCCTGGTCATTACCCGGCCAAGATAGTCCTGGTAAGGCCGGATATCAATGTGGCTGAATTCAGGACGTCATTTGGGCTTACTGTATCCCGTGCCATCCGCAGCGAGATGTTTACGACTTTCTAGACACTAACACGCCACCTCTTACTCCCTACACTCGCGGACTGTATCAGGGAGGAAAGGTATTGGTGGACTACCTTGTGCCGTCCGAGTATGATGGTAAACCAAATTGGATCACTGGTGACTTTCAGAATTCGTATCCAGACGACGTGAAGGACAAGGTGGAGGGAAGATGGGCACAAATGGGCTTCAGAAGCAAGCCATAGTAATATAAATCTGACGCTGAAGTCTATGGGCCTGTTTACTTCAAAAACTAACGGTCGAGGTTACATTTGAGGATATAATAAATAGCATTGGCGAGGATCAGCTATCATATATCCATATCCATATCCTCTCTTATTCCTTCAAACCCTAACTAACCCTATATCTTATCTTTGTGCCATACCTAGTCGCAACTAGGGTCAACAACACATTCAAACTCGCAACACCACTCCCCCTCAACACACAAGCACACAACTTGGCGTTCCTCAAGCAATCTGCGGACCTCTAGAGGAGTCTTCCTGACAATTCCTTTAACAGGGTCTGCTGCGGGTATGGCAAGGGCTGTAGTAGCGAGAAGGGCTAAGATAGCGATAAACTTCATCTTGGAGATTGTTTCGATTGGCGATAATAGACACTAGTAGACGATTAGTGCTGAATATTGGACTAGTGTATAGATATGAAAGATATACCTTGGCTTTGAATCTTAATTGAGATATAGCCTTTTGCTTGTATTTGGTAATGCTAAGGGTAAGAGAAACTTGAAGATGGTGGTAAATAGGAGACATTATATATTTTTCCCTACATTGCCAAATACCAGTGGCAGAGGTAGTATAGCCGCCATTGCTGTGCCTTAGCGTTCAGTAATGATACAACATAAGTGTAACAAGTCTTCATTTGTGGAATTTTACTAGCGGTTATCTCATACGAACGGCGAGGGAGGGAGGAGGTGAAGCACTAGGATGTTGCCTAACACCTTCTAAAACGGAATTTATTAACCAGCGCCCAGCGGCACCGCAGCGGCGTAGTTCGGGTTGGTAAGTAGGGGTAAAAGGAAGATTATTAGCGCACCTATTAGGTATGGAGTTTGTTGTGTTAAGCGCACCAAGGGTTATACTCAAGGCAAGGCCAGCGAAGTGAACTACCTACGAAAGGGGGATTTCTAGGAATTCAGGGATTTCAAGGGAATCCTACCTCGATATATTACCACGGGGTACGTAGGTCGGTTAACATAGTTAGGTGACCTTGGCAGGGCTTATGAGAAGCTTGTCAGGGCTTATGAGAAGCTTGTCAGGCTTATGAGAAGCTTGTCAGGCTAGATCGGGTAGCCGACAGGCTGTCGGGGGTCCGGCTAGCGGCTCGGTGTCATATAACCCGCTGCACTCAGCCCGATCTACCCCGCAGGGAAAAAAAAGTAACGACTCCCCGGAAAATCCAGCACACACTGACGACTAAGCCTAGAAACAGCTAGAGATGAGGCACAGTAGGAGGCTAGATGAGGCACGGTAGGAGACTAGATGAGGCACGGTAGGAGATGATGACGGTCTGTTTGTGGCTGCGAGATAGAGAACTAGTGACAGAAGGGAGAGCAATGAGCTGTTAGATAAATGTCTATCAGGGGTTTCATCTCTGTATGTGAGTTGGAGATATATCTGAGGAGATAGATAGAAGAAACCCGGCCTGGCACAACGTCTGAAAGCATCTAAATTTAAAATAGGTGGCATGTGAGTTATAAATATTAATTTACGTGGCATGGCAGTCATTTGCCGAAATAAAAATCACCCTACTTCTTCCCCTTCAGATGCTCTAGATGTTTCTATTTTAAAAACTAGACTTCAGATATAGTCATTAAAATTTGTTGTTTGCCCCTAACGTGGGCGAGAGGCGAGAGTCCAGCGGCGGACAGGGATTCGCTGCGAATCACCATAAAGGGGTGTGCTTCCCCGGAATCCGACTGCGCCAACTCTGTCTGTCAACGGGGGGTGACTACTACTGGGTTGCTGCTGCTGCTGCTGCTGATGATGATGATGATGATGACCTTTTTTCCCCTCACTTTTTGCAGACTTGCACACGACTTGCGGCCGAAGTCTTGTGCGGCACAGCATGCTGGAATGAGCTTGTCCGTCCATAGTTGACGGAGTCTGTCGTATTCTTCGCGGTTGATGGCTTCTAGGAGAAAAAGTTGGATCTGTTATCTTCATTGAAAAAGAAGACGCTGCTACCGTTGCAGCTAATGGAAGATTTGCATACAATCCTGAATTGGTTTCGTCGGCGTTTAGTTGAAATGTTAGATACATATATGTGTATGTGTGTGTGTGTGTGTGTGTGTGATAATTGTCGTACCTAGACCCATTTGATTCGGAACATTCCTATTCTGGGAGGAGAGCCATACCCCGCCCTCCTCCCCAGCGACATCCGCAGCCACACCTACACAGTATGAACATCCTGGAGCCCTAACGTCGAAACCAGCCCTCTAAACCCAAGAAAGTAGGCCGAGGTCACGAAGGCGGTTCAAGATCGGAATCGATCCTGGCGTGACTTTCGTTTTGCCTGTACCGCAGGGTTTGAGACTTGCTGTTAAGCCTTGACGAAGAACTAGGGAAGAGAGGATCAGATCCTCCTCGTCCGTGGTACATGACCGAATGAAACAACCATCAAGTTCTTTCCCGACAACTTCATCTACTGGGACAACATTATCAGGGCTTGGGTAGAGCGCAACAAGCGAATTAACTTAGGCAAGGCCAACTTCGAAAACCGCGGCATACTCTGTCCGCTCCTTCATCTGGTTGGAAATAGATGGCAAGGTCTCGATGTACAGGAATTTTCTGGCGGCTGAGGTAGGTGGCAGTTATGTCATCTGGAACGAAGACTCCAGCAATGCCGCCAAACTCGGTTGTCATGTTCGAGATCGCAACGCGTGCATTAGAAGACAGAAACTTTAGCCCTGGACCCATGAACTCGACTGCTCTTCCTGCGGCTACTGTATTTCTCTGTACCTGACCAAGTACATAAAGAATAGTCTCCTTTCCTCCGATGCCAAAGGGGGGAATGTTGATGGATTTGATACCCAACACCAGAGGAATGTTAAGCGAAGTCTCGCCTGTGATCATGGTGATGGTCACATCAGCTGCTCCTAGTCCAGTCGCCAGCGCTCCAAGACTGTAATACGTTAGCAATTAGACTAAGAGGAATGAATAATAAGCAACCATTACCTCCCAGCAGAACAGGTATGAGAATCTGAACCGACAACAATTTGTTCGGGCTGAGCCCTCTCATGACAGAACTTAGTGTGCATAATTGTATAGTTAGGTCTATAATAGTCGACAACTCCTAACTCCTTGGCGGCTGCTTCAACGAGTTCAATTGTTTGTTTTACTTTGGGATGAGAGTTGATTCTAGGGTCTACTGTGTAGTCCTGCGCAAGCTACACGCGGTCTTGGCGATGGATAGAGGGACGTCTAAGTTGCGAGTATGTCTTGTTGATACCTACCTAAGATGCCTCGCTTGAGAGGACCCACGATACGTTGAGTACAAGATGTGGATATATAGATGGGAAAGGGGAATACTATACAAAGAAGCTGTAGCTAGAATTAGAGTAGTAGTTAAAGAACGAGATAAGGGTATATTACATACACACTCGTCTTACTCTGCTTGTAAGTCTTACTAACAGGGAATGCAGGTATTAATATTTTCATTTAGGCTTGTACTAATGCATGTTGT
>JAJONI010000263.1:14066-29935 GCA_022190145.1 Pezicula rhizophila
TTATTTAAAGAGGTTCTTATAAGGGCTAAGATGTTTAAGGCGGCTAGTGCTAATAGAATAGCTCCATAGATACGAGCGGAGCATTCTAACCGTTGTTGTTGAGAATTATCTTAAGAATTAGGATAGAGGAACGCAAGCCGAGCCAGTAAACACTGCTAGGAGACGAGAACATAAAAGCTCTGTCGCCGACAATCTGAACTACGAACATGCCGTCAGAGCTTCCTACAGTGTCTATAGTAGCTAGTTTGATGCTAAGCGCTGCTCCTTCCACCCATCTAAAGCCAGTTGGTTGCTCCGCTAGAAATGTAGCTGCCGGGGTTGGTGTACTGAAGTTAGTCATAGATGGAAGCTGCATTTGTCACGGCCTCTGCTATGTAAATAGTCTTCTTGGTTGGAAGGTTGCGCCTTAGCTCTGCAGCGATAAGCCCGGGTGCGAGAGGAGTTTTAGATCCTAGGTTTGGGGTAGAGTTTTAGACGATGTTAGTTAGAAGCTGATTATAAATCTCTTCCCATTGTTTTGCTGTAGGTGACTAGGAGAGGCTCTTTAGGATGGTGCTGTACTCTGATTTGGACAGTAGGTGAGTGTTTATTTGTTTGGTAGAAGTGTATGAGTCTGCTTGCCAGTGGCCTAGTGTTTCGATATAGTGTATTGGCATCGGTCTTTTCAGGGGTCGACATTGATATAATAAATCTTAGCTACTTTCGATGGCTTGCATTGTATGGGGACCCATAGTACATCACAATCCAGGACCAAGATGAAATCAGCAGTCTTAATACTTGGATGCGAGAAATATCTGCCGCTGAGCTAGGCCGGATGATCTGCTGGGAAGCACATATCTCCTATTGATGTATTCAGGACTCTTAACCCTGGGATGGTATTTGCGAGTTTAACGAGTTCTGCTGGAAGTTGAGGGTTTCTTCCCGCATAGCCAGTCACTATCCATGGAGCAGCGCTTTTGATATCTCTGAAACAGCTTCTTCGGGAAGGGCAGCGGGTCCAATTGGACGCAAGGATCTCTGCTCCAGCTTATATGGTTTAATTTCTTGCTCCAGGGTTTCCTGTCCTGCGCAAAGATATACTGGACCTTTGGGGTCCGATGAAGCAAGTTGCCAAGCGTGCCAGACAATTTGTTTGACATTCTTGCTGTTCCTGATCTCGTTAGCATATCTACAGTACTGATGTACTATGACAGATTGGTCGGGAATATCTTGGAGAAAATTCACTAACTCTGTTCTTGTACTGCGCTCCTCACCTTTGTGATTTTGTAGAGTAAAAGGTAGATAGTTTTTTAAGGTAGAAATCTAGCGAGCTATTATATATAAAGCTAACTAATAGTCTTAGCAGACTAATTAGGTCATATAGAAGCTTGCAAAATAACACCTTCCAGTGTTAATGGGCACAAGCTGGCAAAGATCAGCACAGGGGTTCGAGCGACATGCGCATTGTGAATATCACAACTAAGTGCTTGTACTCCTACGTGAACGTGAACAATCACAGCTTTGGCCTTGCTAGGAACTCTTGCATACCTATGGGCCATGGACAAAGCAACCATCTGCCATTTAGGGTTAGATGTCACACAGAACAGAGCAGGAGCTGCGTTATGACGAACCTCAGATGGGCATGTGATAACCTTAGGGAAATTCCCACCCTTGTATTTGTTACCCTTCACCGTTTCCTCTATTATTGTAGGGTGATCAGAGGCCTGAATAATGTTATTGGACGTATTAAAGAAACTTGTAATTTTTGATCGGTTGACCATACTTCCCAGAGTGCATCGAAAAAGGCATCTGCACCTGTGTAGCCCCTGCAAACCGGTTAACATCAAATCTCCTCAGCAACCGATCATGTTCGGTAACTTGCATCGTGAGAGAGTAATTGGACTCGGAATAGGAGGTTAGAACTAATTAGCACAACCAGACGACGACTATTAAAGTTAATGCCTGCACTCAAGACTCTGTAGGATTGCCGACTAACTACACTCAGTTGTAGAAAGCGTACTTTTTAGAACAGAATTCATCTCGCATCGCACTAGCTGCTTCGGCGGACCAACGCCCCAAGTCCGATTAATGGTTTGCGGGGCGCGGCTCTCATCCGAAAACAGTTATTAAAGTCAGGATCCTGCAGCACAGGTCGTTCTCTGCACCGCTGCATGAATTCTTTAAATCGTTGCTTGTCTGGGAGCACATTCTCCTCACTGACGTTCATCTCATCTGGCCTGTTTCCCTCGCGACCAATGGCAGGTTCAAGCGATCTACCTACCCACTACGGCCTCTACTACAATGGTGTATGGCATTCCCCCATACAGCCGGGATTTAGGGAAACTCATAACCCTGGAAGTGGACAAGTAATCGGAAAAGTTGCAGAGGCAGGCATTCAGACGTAGATGCTGCCGTGCGGGCTGCACATAAAGCCTTCGGTAGTTGGCGAGCCACTCCACCAAACCGACGGGCTGGTTGTCTGTTAAAGGCCGCCAATGCTCTACTTCAACACGCAGAAGAATTTGCTATGATCGACAAATTAACTACCGGCAATCCTTTTAGCGCGATGTTGAATGATACTAGGATCGCTGCTGACAGCCTCTAGTATTTTGCCGGTCTGCCACTTTAGGGGGAAACAATACCACAGAGTGAGACCACATTCCACTATACAGGACGAGAGCCTCTCGGTGTTGTCGCCCGGATAGTGGCATTTAGTCATCCGGTTATGTTCGCCGCATTACGGCTTGCCGCACCCCTTGCCGCTAGGAATACAGTGGTCATGAAACCTCTAGATCAAGCGCCGCTGTCGTGTCTGCACTATTGTAGGGGTACTTCTAGGTGCTGTTGAATGTGGCAAGGCACTTTGGTTCATCCACTGGTGAGCAAGGTAACTCTAATTAGAAGTGTTCCGACTAGCAAAGCCATCTAGCAGTTGGTAGCAAGCTTCCTCAAACCCACCCTCTTAGAACTTAGTGGCAAGAATGCTCTTGTCGCCTTCCTAGACGCCCATCTCGGAAAAGTAGCTGCTAGTGTCGCTTAAGGAATGATCTTTACAAAAGTGGTCAAGATTATCTGGCATAACTACAGGCCTAGCGTTCCGATACACAAATCAACAACCATGGCTCTAGTGATGAGCAAAGCTGCTGAGGAACGCATATTCTCCTTCGTAGAGATAGGGAAGCGAGAAGGTGCTAGACTCGTGATCGGTGGCAAGAAGCACGACGGTCCTCTGGAAATCAGAGGGGGCTTTTTCATCGAGCCGACAATCTTCGCGGACGTCAAGCCTCATATAAGGATCGCACCAGAAGAGATATTTGGCCCTGTTCTATCCATATTCAAGTGGAATGATGTGGAAGAGGTCATCCGGCAGGTGAACTCTACGCCTTTCGGCCTGACTGCTGCTATCTTCACGCAGAATCGATGCGGGCTTGGCTTCATCTGGGTGAATCAAGTCGGCCGCCATTTTCAGGGAGTGCCCTTCGGGGGAATGAAGGAGTTAGGACTGCGAAGCGAGGAGAGCTTAAGCGAGATATTAGCTTTCACCGAAGTGAAGAGCATTAATTTTTCGTTGGACTAATTAACAGATCGAGTAGTTAGCTACTAGTGAGAAAATTATTCTTCTTAAAGTCACCACAGCAATTTCACAAGAACTGGATGGATCCATGCAACTCTGGGACCTGTCGTGCTCACTACATGTGTGAGATTCATTCTTAGTTTTAGATAGATAATGCGGCTAAGAGTCTCAGTCGGTGGTAATTACAGGATATCGCTCCATCACATCTGAAGGAGAAAACTGCTTTGACTCGGCCACAAATCGACCAAAATATGCATCAAGATCTGAGCCCTAGTCCAAGGAAGTGGCGAAACCGAGATAGCCATCTGGTCGTAGCACTACTATACCGCCATCAAGGTCGGTAAAACCGAATTTCTCCTATGTCTGGGATTAGGCATCATAGTAGACTGGGCCGCAACTCTGTATCCCCAATGCTTCTTCAGCCTGGGGTTTGCGGGAATTAATGATAGTCAAGTATTTGATTGCTCCAAGCTGGAGTGTCTAGCTGACATCTAGATGGGCACGGAGACCTCTGAGCCGAGCTCTGGCGAGCTCAGGGTTGCCGGTAAATACGAGGACCCAGAAGGCACCGCTATTTAGAGGGACCTGCTGGAGATGAACAGGAACATTGCGGCCAGGTGCGTAGACCAGCGCGCCGTCGGGGTGTTTGCCTTCGACGAGGCTTCCTGCGTTTGCGGTCAGGTTTACCATATTCTCGTTGAAGCCGATTCCGATTCCCAGTACGAATAAAGCCGAGTTGCGCATGAGATTTGCTAGTAAGAGGTTGACATCCAGTCCTATATACTTGTCGGGCACATCGCCTGAGATCAGCGATAAATAGTCTTTGTCATGTTCGATGAGCGTTTGTGTGACCGTGCGTCGCTCCAGCTCACAGGTGTGCAAGATGTCAGGCTTGTACCAGCCACAGATGACGCCTCCCAGTTTCCGGGAGAGATTGACGGCCTCGTGAACGCCGGTGTTCATACCTTGAGCGGCTCCCGAGGAGTGCGTGTGATACGCATCGCCGGCTAACAGAATGCAATCTTCGATCATGTATTGCTCGGCAACACTCTGTGATCTAAAGTTAACAACAAAGTTCTTTCTGCAGCGAGTAGACGAGGCGCACACACTTACCTATAGATCATATACCAATCGATGGGCTTGTATTCTAGAGAGAAGAGGAGGACCAACTCAATAGCCTCTTGCTTAGCTTGCTCCTCCGTCATGCCATCTCCATACTTGTAGTACATCTCTTTATTTAACGCGAAGCTAATTCGTGTTCTCCTATAGTCGAGAGGAACCCAAAGAACGTTTCCATGAGAAGGTGATTCAATTTCAGTGGCGCCAATCCTGCTATCGGGCATATTAGTCTTGATGACGCCGTCCATTCGCACCCATCGATAGATTGTCTCGTCTGCTTTGAAGGGTATCCTACTTAGACGACGAACAAGCGAGCTTCCCCCATAGCACCAATTAAATATTTGCTGTGGTGTTTCCTATTAGTTTTAGTACCTCAGAAACACTTTAGTAAGGTGTGTTTGCCATCTCAATTCCTTGGTTTCTTCAGAGCCAACCACCCCACTTTCACAGTGACTCTGTAGCTATTACTGCTTTTGGGATGTACCTTCAGATCTCGTAACTCCCAACCGATAGCCAATCGCCCTATGCAGCTCACATTATTATTTCCGAGTACTTTCAGCGAATGTTCAGGAAATAATCTATAAATGTTCCGCGAAATTAAGAAAAAATCTGCTGCTAGCCTTTTCCGAGTACACGTCTCCCATTCCTGTCAAAGTTGGTGCTGTTGCGGGCAACGAGACCAATCTAAAGAAATTTGTCGAGAAGCTCTACTTGATCGAGCATTTCCAGAGTTCTCAGATATAGTGTGCGTACATGGGGATGTTCTCCTTGTCAAGTCTTTCTATGAATGCCATTGGTCGTGGAAACCAAACAATAACATCCCGCCTAAAAGAACTGACCGATAAGACTAGTTAAGACCCCTTTGCGTTGTAGGTCATAAGCCGTGAGGAGGCCAACGGCCCCTCTTCCAATAATAATCACATCGAAATTGGTTGAGTTGAAAGCCATCTCAGATAGTACTTGGGCGGATTATAGCACTTGTTCTTTTCCACGATAGCAGGGCAAGGCCAATCTTATACCACCACTGATCCTACCTCAGGGTCCCATTGGCGAGCTGATGATCTTCCTCCAAGAGTTCAAAGCATCTAGGTAGCCCCGAACAAGGGATTATGCTAGTGCGGTCACCTCCAGATCCATAGCCCCACTACATACAGTCGACATAGTCGGTTACGATTTACGCAATGGAACTTCGGGGGCCTAACTCCTTCCCTCAACCTTATATTAGAATAGACACTCCATAGCCAATTACTGTATTTCTAAAGCTAAGAAATTTATAGCAAATCAACTAAAGTTTACACTTTTTCTCACTAATCTAGATAAAGGCATCTCTGTATCAAAGTTATACGGAGGATAGAAGGGAGGTTAAGTTATACAATACAAAATGCTCTTCCTTTTTATAACAGGCTTATCTTCAATTTGTAGTATTTCACAAGTAGTATAAGTTCCAGCTACCCTCATTAGAGACCTTCTAGCTCCGCAGAAACTGAACTATCTTCGGAAAGGCATTCTAATTATATCTGCCGAAAGGAGATAGGTTAAGAGTCCGAATCTAGTTAAGGGTTAGTCCATCTTCCTAGCTTTAGTCCCTTAGTTAAGAGGACATATTGCTTAGAAGCACAATACGAGCCAGCAGCTAGTACTCCACAGCATGTCTCCAGAATCCCAGATGTTGCACAGCGGCTAGCGTACTCGATCAAACGGTGCCGGCTTTGTTTTTACAGGAGGCACATCAAAGCTGTCGTTATCGTCGTTTATTAGACGACAGTTCCACACTAACTTCCAATTGTTGATGGCGCTGAGAATTGGTGCGTACTGCGCCTCTGGCCCAAAGGTGGTATCTAGATTGAAGACCATCACATAAAAGGCTGAAAGTTTTTGTCAGTCGCTAAGAGATCATGCTGCTTATAGTTGGTCTGTGTTCATCATACCTTTAACGACTGCTCACAGGTTTAACAAGCTAACGTAGGGGAGATGTGCCTGTACATCTTTGCTCATCTTGGAGCTACAAAGGGTGCGGATCAGCGCGTATAGAGATTCCTTGGGTTGATGGGGGAGTACGGTGTGCCAGGCCTTGATTTTTTCGACGCATTCGGCGGCCGACTCAGCATAGAAACACGATTCTGGATAGGCAAGTCCTATGCTAAGATGTTAAGCTCTCGAAGGACGAGTTTTGGTGGAGAGTTATTCCACATGGTGAAAGCAGTGTCAAGAAGGAAGACAAAGATTGTGAGCCTTCCAACGTCAGCAGCCGAAATAATTTGCACTGTAAGTATATGCGACGTATCGAATCATTTCTTCGGCTCTCGCAAATCCTTTCTAGTCAAAGCAGTCCTCACTTAGTGCGCTCATGTCCTGATGCAGGGCATTAACAGTGCCAATTTCTCTTGTGATCTAAATGCTCAAAATGGTCAGACGGAGACTCATACCATCTCACGTTATCATACTTACAGCAACCAGTATATTGAACCGACTTTGGCGGAATCTGCTGTTGGCTGATTCATACCCCTCTCAATATTAGTAGATACAGACTGCGTAAGTAGCTTGGATAGCCTGAACTTTCATATCCTAATCTTTTGCGCTATTGTAATGGTCATCTCACCCTATTGTGATGAGGTAAGGTAGTAGCTAAAACAAAATCTACTAGGGCGTAGTCGGCTGCGAGAGGCAATAACGAAATCATCGAAGAAGTCAAGGCATAGTTAAGGGATAGATGAATAATAGATCAAGCACCTATGGATCAGCGCTCATCTAAATGTGGTCAGCGGGATTAATATAAGAATTAGGTCTTATTCTGCTATTGATTTGCTGTATATCCATATGTCCACCTACGAATGCATGCCTTCTTTTCTCTATCCCTCTCTTGTATATATATAGGACAGGAAAAAGGAAGAAAAAGACTAAGCTACACTTGAATCCCTACCACGCTATTACCGCAGCAGACACGTAATTATGGCTAAAGATCCATTCCTCGACGATATCGCACCAGATGCGGGCGTTGTCACGGTCAGCACTCTTAGATAATGGATTGGCACTGATTAAGACGAGGGCGGCAAGAAGTATACTTGGGGTAGTATGATATTGAAAACTCGGCTTGTGTATACACGGTTGGTGGGGTCCTACAACGTCCAGTAGAGTTCCACAAATATTCTCGGATTTGAAGGGCAGAAGAATTGTCGGACTATGGCTTCCGTCAATGAGGACCATTCCATTGAAAAGGTAGCGTTCAAAGGTTTGTTGACTATAGTCTCTTTGATTCCTCTGCATATCTCCACTATTTTCATGAGAAGCGGATCGTCACACGAAGCCTGGAGGGTTGGATCCCCGACGGAGCGAGTACCTGCGAGTGGCTAATCCTGCGAGAGGTAAGAAGACATCTCGCTCGAGTAGGCCTCTGACCCAACAGCGCGGGTTGATAAGTCTACCGAGGAATCTTGTCCTCCTGCATATTGACGTGAAGGGTCGGAAGAGGCGGCTGATAAAGCCGGGCATTGTGGAGGCCATGAGGATGAGGATTAGGAAGAGGGGTATCAGAAGGTTGATGAGGGTGAAGGTACGGGTTGTTGTAGGTTGTGGTGGTTGTGTTTGTGTGGTGGAGGTTTTTGTAGGTTTCGTAGGTTTCTTGTTTCTTAGGAATTGAATGTGTAGGCGATAGCATGTAATGATAGCTCGGTGGAAATGGGAATTGGAGCTTTATATGTTTCGATTTGGTGTTTTGAATAATTCCCCCCCTCCTCGTCATTGTCGCCGCCATGGCCCATCATCACCCAGTAAACCATCAACTGCGCCGCCACCCTTCACAGCTAGAAGAGGATCAATTGTTCAAAGAGCAGCAGCGGCAGCAGCAGAAGAAGAAGACCACCTATCATCATTCCCTCCCCTCCCCAACGACCAGCGATCCGCCCGACAACAACAAAGCATGTCATTCTCCTCCCGCGCAATGCGATATCAAACTAACTCAAGTCAACCCTTCGTACAGGCTGAGCCTCGAAAGCGAAATAATGCTTGCTGGAATATCTGGGTAGGTCTTCCGAGCTCAAAGGTTTCTGCAAGGCCATAGTTCCTAGCAAATCCAATAAGGAATTGAAACTGACAAGCCGGGTCACGATTCATTGAGAGTTCAGAGTCGCAGTTGAGAGTGTTCATCTAGAGGTCCGGGTATGCTTGATCTAGTGGAAAGTTGGCTGAACTCGCATGGTATTCTTCAGACATCATACTTTCTGCTTGGCTCAGATCAAATTGTAGCCATCCAGAAGCATCGACCTTCGTCAGTGCGGTATGACCATGTCCAAGGCCGCTTACTTCTTCAAGCATTGGAGTGGTGGAGCTGACCTGAAGATTCTAATATTCTGTGGAATCTGGAAAACCGGGTTCTTCATCGGACATGACAGTGTCCAATTGGCAGTGGAGGTTGTTCACTTGTGGAGGATATGTGCAAGCCTGCTTTTGGGCAGCGCAATTTGCACATGGTTTGGAGCAGGAACATGCTCTTTTCTGCTTGACGTACCGGTCGCACGCCCTTCTGTTGGACGGCCTCGTCGGGTCCACAGCATTCTTTTGAGTGGTTCCCGGACCTTGATTGCAGTCTGGTTATGGCGGGCCAGAACATCTTTGCGTCTATAATGCTACCATCTTCAAGCGCTCGCATGGTTTTTGATAGGTCCTTTTCTAATTTGGCAAGAGGCGTATCTTTTAAGTCGTTGATAATAGGGTAATGGCCAACCCCGCTAAACTTCTCAAATCTAAGTGCCACTTTGTAGGGAGGGCAAGGGCTAATATGTTGTTGTTAGTTGTTAATTCGATTGGGTTAAAATTCGAAGGTTAATAAAACTAATTGGTGAGGGCGAAGGGGCCGAAGTATCGGGGCAGTTTGAGAGATGGAGATGGAGATGGAGATGGTTTGCTTCAGAGAAGATGCGTATAAGCTTCCTTTTCCTGTTTAAAGACAGCCTTTTCATAGTACTAGAACACGATGCACTTTAGTAAGAGTACACAGCGGAATGGCAGGTAACAGGAGAGCCAGTTGCAGATGTCTTTTTGCTGACTCCGTAGTAGCTACCCCCTTCGAACAGCTAAGGTTCAAATCCAATAGCAGCTCCTCCTTTGTAGTAGTATCCCCTAGGCGTAGTGCCCGAGAGACCGAGCCTGCAATAGTGAGTAGATTACGCTGGAAGGCAAGCGCAAGTCCACTAAGGGTAAAAGATGGGATTCGTAGAGCACTACCTTTCAAGGACGCTTCCTTTAACTTGAAGGAAACTAAGAAGCCGACCAGAGAAAGCTCTAGAGGACTAAGCCTTAAAGTTCCATCCAGACTAAGAGCGAGGGACTGCGTGTTCACGTCAAAATCAAGACTAATTGCTGAGATCTTAACAGGCCCAAGCTTTTTCTCTATTAGTGCCATTGCCGGATCGTTCTTTTCGTCATTTTCGTCCAGCTCGTTGCCATCAGCATCACTCTTAGGCTTCGCCTTCTTCTTTCCTCTAAATGTGTAATCTAGAGCTACTTTTCCATTAGCTACGAAACAAAAATGAAAGCTACTAGCAAGGGCAAGTACAGCTTAGCTTAGGTCCGGGTCTTTTAGCTTCAGATTTTAGCATGCCTTTTCATCCATAGCCCTAGTCAGGCCATCCTAGGAGATTGCTTTTCGACTTTTGTGAGAGATTTGCTCTAGTCCTTTCGGTTCCTTCAGTTTCTAAACGTCTCAGAAGATTAGGTAGGCAAATCCCTCTGGAAGATTTTCATTGAGCGTTTCAACATCCCCTCTACTTAGACCATTGGCATCTAGATCCCCGTTACTAACCCAAAAGAATTGCATTTCATCGAACGGCTGGTCAAGTTTGCCGATTATGGGGATCTCTGGTACTTGGGGCAACTTATCGAGGGAGAACATCAGAACTCGTCTTGTTGGAGCCACTTGCTTGGATTTGGGAGCTCGCTTTCCCTGGGTTTGATAGAATGCTACGGAAGAACGGTCTGTGAGCTGTAGACGCATAAAGAATAACAGTGCTTGGTCCGTGGCCAGAATTTTCAGCTGTGTTAGTTTCTTATTCTCGTTCAAAGAAACTTGACTGCTTTTCACGCAATCGGGTATTGCTTTGAGAAGCTCCTCGCTGCACAAGGATTCGAGGATGGATAGAAGACTATTGTTGGACGGATCTTGGCTGGCAAGTGAAGCTTTAAAGTTCTATACTGGAGTATCGTCGCTTAGTTGCGCATCAGCAGACTTTTTGCCATTATGCAGATATAAGAACTCCAAATCAAAACTTCCAATATGAAGCAGGCCCTTGGCCTCGAAACGAGAGCCAAATCCCTTCGTGTTGTAGAAGTACGTGATATTAAATGACGACGACAAGTATTGCAGCAGCTCCACCATCCACCGAAAAGCGAGTATAAAAAATTACTGGGCATGCTGAGAATGCTACCAGAAAACTCCCACAGCGATTCGCTCTGATAGTAGCTAAGGGAAAGATCGAGCAAGAGCGATTCTTTTGTCTTCGGATTCGTCAATTAAGTGCGAGTAGCTAAAGATAGCTCATTCAGCACTTTGCTGCTCCAATTGACATTCAACCGTAAGATGGGAAGTCATCAGTCGTATGACTGGCACAGAATATGCTTTCGTCAAAGAGTCGTCAGGCTTCTAGCTACCACCAACAATAGCAGTGAAATCCAGCGATTCCGAAGTCAGAGCAAATTGAATCTGTACCAGCTGGAACTCTATCAGTGCCGGGGGAAACTTTTCTAAGTCCGCTATACCAAGTCGACACATGTCGCTTAGTTTCCTGGGTTTGGCAAATGCTTTGTAAATCGACTGAAGGTCTCCAACATCGGACATAGGATGAGAAGCTGGGTCAAGGGCATGCAAACCCATTGCTACAGGTTCAAGCGACGTCCATGGCTCGTGATCGGGAGTATATTTCAGCCATGTCATCAATGGACGCCCCAGACCTGGTCTGTTCTCTGGGAACAGCGAGCCGCAAATGTTAAAGCTTGATGTAGCACCGAAGTTAACCCTGAGAGTGCATAGGAAGACCGTCCCAGTAAAACTGACCTGTATCGCAATCACAAGAGATCTTGATGTGCGCTTTTTCACAGTTCGCGATGTATATACCACTCTACGCAGGATTAAATATTCAGCACCGGGCTGATAGCGCTTGAGATCGAGCTCCTCGAGGTTTGCACTAATCTTGAAGAGACTGCAAATCGCTCCAACGAACGATCTCAGTTATTGATTTCCCTGTACTGTCGGTACCAAAGGATATGGTCCAACGAATCGTTGTACCCGCGAAGGCTCATGCAACTTGGATTGGAACCCCTTCGGATCCGTCCTTACTGAAGCCCAGGATAAAATCGCCGACAAGGGTGAAGACAGACCTGCGTTTCAATTTGTTCTCGGCCCCAGACTTGATCCTTTGCCAGGTCTTCTTGATAATAACTTGCACACTGCTAGTTGGTGAGATTGCATCTTTGGTTCCATCAGAGTTGCCTACCAGGTCACCTATGAATTTTAAAACGGACTCGGCTAGGCTGGTGCCGGTGGGTCAAAATGCCAAACAGAGTGTCGTGGTATAGGCAGCATCCGCTGTAAGCCAAATTGCGTTTCTCTGTCCTTTCGAAACATCTAGTTTGAAGACAAGAAGGTTTTCCAATATAGGGGAGATTAAGGCTTGCACTTCCGCCAACTCAATGAGTCCAGCATGAGACACGGTTAGGGGATCACAGTTCGAGTCCATCAGACTTAAGCAGATCAGTTGGGTTGGGCCGACGATGTCATCAGGATCGGCGGGCCAGGTCCCATAGAGAACATTGAAAGCACTAGCATTATTTTCACTACTGAAGATGACCTTTCTGCCAAAGAAATCTGAGTCGGCGGGGGGGATGTTGTTCCTATTGACAAGAGCTACGCCGAGCTGTGTGGTGAAGGTAAAGGCTCGAACTTTGGTGAGATTGTCCGACAATGATATATTAGCTGAGAGCTGGTACGCTGCATCTTCGAACTTTCCAACGGCTTGGAGAAACAATTGCAGTAACTTATCCGAGGAGCCTAGAAGTATGTCTTTTGCTTCTTCAGAAGGGGGCGCTTTCAGTACGATTGACGCCGTCTTGAGGTGGCCCAAGAAACAATTGAAATTGCTGTTCTCAGTCACTGAAAAGCGTTTGACAGTCGCCGGAACATTGTCCTTGATCGCATCGCTGGCCACGAGATAGGCAACATCATCTAGAGCATATGTTTCTTCGCTTTGTCGAATCATCTCCCAGTCATCTACTATTCTCTGCGCTTCTTCGGATGATGGGATGTTGCCATCTTCTTCGATCAGTGCCTCACTATCGTCGATCATGTCACTGTCAACCGTAAGATATTTGAATACTGTTTCAGTGCACATCAGTCTCGTTGGACGTGTTTGACGGTTCTCTCCGATGGCGTTTTGTCGGAAAGTCTGATTGACATGCCTACTAACTCTAGTCTTGCGAGGCCTTGTTTTTTGACAAGTAGATCGGTATTTCAAGCTTTGGGGTATCGCGTCTTCGTCATCCGTGCCTTCTTCTGAGCTCCAGTCATTCGCATCGGGATCAGTCAAGGCCATAGTCTTGCCGTAGACTGGGCTGGCCTTCAATTTATTAGTGCCTTCAGCCGTGTTGATTATGATGTATCGAACGTCCTGCACACAAGATTCAATCATCATTTCAGTCACCGCCGCAGAAGCAGAATAATCCGTCGTCCCGATTGAAGAGGAGAAAGAATTCCATTTGTCAAATATGAATTCGCATAAAGCTTATTTCGCGTTCTCAGTCGACACTGATGAGGGGCAAATCTGGAATTTCACGGGTCTTAGTCGTCTCGAATAGCAACTTCTGAACCAGATAACAAAGATCTCGAAATCCTTG
This sequence comes from Pezicula rhizophila, assembly GCA_022190145.1. Lineage (NCBI taxonomy): Eukaryota > Fungi > Ascomycota > Leotiomycetes > Helotiales > Dermateaceae > Pezicula > Pezicula rhizophila. The sequence goes on from JAJONI010000263.1 coordinate 27,619, forward strand.
GCCTCCGCTACTCTTAAGCGATCCTATTAAGCCAGGACCTGGGTAGATTTTTTTCCCCTTCTTGCCGCCTGACGAGAACGAGAAATTCACAAGGTAAATTGGGAGATTTGTGCAAAGCAGAGGAAAGCGGTTTTTGTCAAACCTGTTATACATCCAATGCGCGTACAGATAAACAATGAGAATTGTTTCCCATGCTAACCAAGTTAGAAACAAACATATACCAAATGCTGGTAGACTTAAAACAGTGATTAAATGACTTGCGCATGCCATTGGATTCGACAATGTAATGCGGTCGCCATGTTAAGAGAATCCTTAAAGGCGTCGAGTATTTACCCCCTAAAATCGGTCAGTCAATAAGATTGAATGGACTGCGTTCAATTGGAGGGGAGTGAAGAACGAGATGCTTACCATAATGTGAAAGCTTCATCGATTCAACTCTAACCAGAATCCTCTTGCCTTTGCCATCTAGTTTAGTTAACTAGCGGAGAATCCTCTCTTCGATGTCGTTGAGCATTGTCGCGCAATCTGTAATCTCCCTCGCTCCTACATCTCCTGCGAAATAATGGGAAATCCTTGTTTCTTCGTTGTCGCTTTCTAGAGGCCATATAATCATGTACGCCACGGATGCCTGGTTATTAGAGGTCGTGGGTCTATTGACCGACGGAGTTTTAAAGGGGAGTTCTTCATTGCTGTTCATAATACTACTGGGCACAATTGCTGATTTCTTTGTCAACTGCAATTCGGTGAGATCACCCTTTACATCGTTCCACGCCACATCGCAACGCTTTTCTTCGCCCAATCCATCACACATTACAAAGTCAGCGGCAACGCAAATCATGCCTGGTTCCCCCCTAGTCTTCAGCGCGTCTACAACATCTCGAGGTGACTTTGCAGCAGCGGAAGTAATAACAGGCGACCCATTAAAAAGATCTCGACCAATTAACGCACGACCTTGGTGTTCAAGCTTCAGGATTGGCTTGGAGACTATGTACCAGCTCTTTTGGAATTGGACGAAGACTTTCAGTCGGACGTACGTGCAAGCTGCAGAACTGGGGGTTCGTCTGTAGACCCATGTATTAAACCGTGGTAACAGGACTGCTTTTGGTTTTGGCACAGTTAGGCTCCTCTGAAGGTCCCAGTAAGGAGACCAAAGGTATGAGGTGGGGAACCCCGATGAGTCAAATCTGGCATAGTCCGATTAGAGTTCTTCAGGTACAGACTTGTCAATCTCCGCTTGTATCCCGTCTTAAGTAGGCTTCTTCCCCGTCCTTTTTTTATAGCCAGAAATGAAGCTCGTCAGCTTTGTTTCTAAATCAGTCTCAAAGATCCTCTCAAGCCAGCAACATGGTCTTGATCCCAGTGTGTGACGATGACAGCATTCATCTGACTGTGCGTTCTGCCGGTAGGACATATAATTTCAGTTGGCGCCGATTGTTGCTTGAAAAAGCCAGTGATAGCTTCTCTGCCAGCTGTGCCGAGCCCACCATCAACCAGAACAGCTGATTCTATGGTGGCCTCTGTGTTGTCAGAGTCCTGCGCTTTGAGACGAAAATAGACTGCGGAATCGCCCTCATTGATATTCAGGTAGAAAGAGCGAACGCGATACGCCATAATGTGGTGATTGAAGTGAGAACTGGAGTCTGCACTCAGATTCCACTATCCTTGGGAACAGCTTCTGCTTGAGAGCATCTTTTGTAATAGCAGAAGTAGAAGATCCAACCTCGGAGATAAATTAACAATAATAATGGCTAGGACTGTTCTGAGATTTTACCCCTAGAATACCTTAGGAAGTGAAATCAGATCGTGAATATCTCGCTTAGACTACCACAATCAAACCACCATACTCTCTTGGTTTTACCTACCTGGGCAAATCACTCAACAAAATGCTACGATGATATCAAAGCTGTGCATTAAGCATATCTCCTATAATTCAACTATTCTATTAACAATATAGAACAGTCTAGATTTTGGTCAGCTTATGTCTTGAACTTTTTGATTCTATATAGGTTTGTAGTCGGATCTTTTCAGCTCCACTCTTATATCTGAACTACTAGCCCCGATACTCCTGTAGACGGGGAAAGGGTGTTTCCCCGCCTAGTGGCTTGCGGCAACCTTTAGTAGGGAGATTAAATAGTATAAACATAGTCCTAGACCTAACAATCCTAACAGAGAATAAGTTAAGAAGTAGCTAAAGCTAGGATCTCTGTTAAGAAGTATCTGTCTATTATAGAGCAATATACAACATTAACTAGAGTACAGATAATTTACCAGCTAATCAACCGACTAATATATTTACAGTAACCACAAACCATCAATC